>CAUYSK010101996.1:0-10367 GCA_963575035.1 Avahi laniger
TATGTGTTGATCAGTTAATACCAATTTGATGGTGAGTACATGTGGTGCTTGTCTTTCCATTCTTGGGATATCTCAGATACCTTAAAGAGATACAAGTAGAAGTACCATTCGATCCAGCAATCCCATTACTGGGCATCTACCAAAAAGAGCAAATGATACTGTATAAGAAAGACACCTGCACCCGAATGTTTATAGCAGCACAATTCACAATTGCAAAGATGTGGAAACAACCCAAGTGCCCATCAATACATGAGTGGATTAATAAAATGTGGTGTATGTATACCATGGAGTACTATTCAGCTTTAAGAAACAATGGTGATATAGCACCTCTTGTATACTTCTGGATAGAGCTGGAACGCATTCTACTAAGTGAGATATCCCAAGTATGGAAAGACAAGCCCGGCCAATTTTTGAACTTCTGATTAATGTTTGAAAAGGACGCATAAATCAGGTTTATTTAAATACGCTAAACATTGCTCCTTGAAATGGAACAGCTCTTGTAAAAGGTTATTTTTATATAACTAAATAAGCTATATTTGCAGAAAAAGTAAGAATTTTCAATATTTATTAGTAAGGTTGTGCAAATTCTTTCTTATGAGAGAAGGATAGTGACACAAATAATAGGCTCAAGCTAGTAAGAGATTGGCTTTTGGAAGAATTACTGCCCATACTAATATTTAGTCATAAAAACTAGTAATTACTGGTGGGTTTCACACTGAGCAATTTGTGTACACCACTTTGGTGTCTGAAAATAACAGTAAAAATTTGTTTAAAATATTTTTGACAGTCATTACTAGAGAATAATTAATAAGTATGGTGGTATCATTTTGTAGTAAGACCAAAAATATGTAAAAAGTAAAGGTAGGAAACTGAGAAACATGAGAAAGAGCGAAAAGCCACCAGTTAAAAAGAACAACATTAATAACAACTATTCCCTTAAGTGTGCCCCAGGACAACTATCTTGTAGAATCTTGGTTGATGACTATGTTTTCTAACCTTACATTCAAATTTTTAATCTCATCAGAAACTCACAGTTTTTAATTTTTAAATTTTTTTTTAACAACTATTGCATTTGCATCGGTGCTGCTGAAGTCATACCTGTTTCCAATCTGCACAACTTAGTGACCTCCGGGTTGGGTGTTGAATGTTATGTCTATGCAAGTCTGACAGATTCCAAGTGACAAATGAAATCATTGAGTTGAATTGGCAACTGCAAAATAGACACAATTAGATCGGTTATGAAATTCCAGAGATGAAACTTTGCTAGTTGGGGCTGAAGTTCTTCGTAGTGTTGAAGCACCTCAGTTTTGAAAACCAACTTATATTTGAAATGATTTCTTGTGAAGAGCATTTCCAGCTAAAATTTTATCAACTCTGGAAGCTCTAGTATCTTTTCCCTGAATCTTGAGGAAGATAAAAAAGAAAAAAAAAAGACCTAGGCAATTAACATTTGCCGTCTTTAGACATATCTTTTTACTTTTCTTGAACCTATTAACCTGGAAGGGGGCATATATTTTGCTCAACTCTGATTTAAGAAGGTGATTCAAAAAAATTGGATGATATTAGTAGCACTTTAATTTTGTAGTCTAACATCATCTGGTGCAAAAACACAGCCATTAGCAACATTGAATTAGATATCACATATATGTTAAGGGAAAAACAACTCTTAAAAATCCATATAGGAAGAACAAGGAGAAATTAGAAATAATGCCAAAAAAAGGAAAAAGTGTTTTCACTATAAAAAAATAAGTAATTTGATTATAGCAAACAAAGAGTTGTACTTAGTTGACCCTATTATTGAAGTGGAAATGATATAATATTATTTGATAGTAAAGTTACTTTTTCCATTTTCATTCTTGATTTATAATTCCAATTTTACATTTAGTTGTTAGCAATCTTAGAAAGCCAGTGCAAACCTACAGAGATAATGAAAAATAAATGATGTCATAAAGCCTAGTCAAAATTAACACTAGACCATTAAGATGTCAAGTTACAATGGGTTAGTTTCATCAGGTATACCATTTTGTAGTACAGTATTGGGCAACTACAGGGGAAATAAATTATTCAGATTCTCTGCTCCTTTTAGGATTCTATGTACAACTTCTGCAAGGAGCTTCTGTCTCTTGCTCTGCCAGAGCATGGAAAATAATTCAGGCTTTATTCTTGTAGACTCTGAATGGGTATCTGTGATGATTTTAATGTCTCTCTTTTAAAATTTCAGTATATTTTAATGACATAGTGAATCATCAGTGTTGTTGAAAGGTTTCATTACTCATTGTATCAAGTTGAAATGCTCCATTACTCATTATATCAGGTTCAAATAAGATATAACTCCCTCGTAACATAATGCTTATTTATTAAAATGTATTTATCTTGTCTGGTACATTAATATGTGTTTTTCATAAGAGGCGTAATTTTGGTAACAATTTCCCATAAAATTAGAAGAGTTATTTCAAACCTTTGAGACAATTTAGCAGAATATTAATCTTAAAAATTACTATGCTAATAATATTCTTCCAAGTAAATATAGTGAAGCTTCATTATAGCATTCCTGAAGTGATCTGTAATCCACCACTTATAGTTGTTTTAAAAAAACACATTCCTCAACATCAATGTTACCTTGACATTTATAATTCCAGCCACCTCACAGCTTTCCTAATATGCTGAAAATTAATTTCAAACAATTTCTTTTGAACCAGTTCTAAATGAAAGGACACATTCTATAACATACCAATATAGTCTATTGGGGAATGGTTTAGGATACCTTTCAAAGGCTGGTGACACACATTTTTGGGTATGTATGTCACTGGTATTATTTTTAGGGCTTAGTTGGGAAAAAATGTAAAGGCCAAAGAAAAACGCAAATGATAAAGGGAAGGAAACCAATATTTAATGAATGGCAACAAAACTATGAGGTAAAAATTATGATGTCCATTTTATAGATGAGGAAATTGAGGCTCATAAAGTCTGAGTAATTTATTCAATGTCACATTGGTAGTAGGTGGCAGAATGAAGACTCTCACTTGTATATCTTGGCTCTTTGGTCTACACAAAAGCACGCTGTCTGGGTAACCGAGGGAAGCTATGAAGGACTACAAAAGGAATTTTAGTCTTTTCAGCAAGAAAAGCAATAAATTAATATTGAAAATAATCTGTTTACATGGCATCAGGCATATAATTTCTATTGTTTTCTTCCCATTTTTAATCAGTTGCTCAGCATCACATACACACAATCATGTTTTCTTTCAGAATATTGTGATTTGCTACAAGGACATTGATGCTTTGTCAAAAAGGAAGATGAGGAAAATATACTCTTAAAAGGCATCAGGATAGTGTTTAGATATAACGAAAAAATTATCTTAACATATATTAAGCAAGATACAAAAAGGGTCATAGACTCCCTCTCTCTGTGGAGGTAACACCAGATGGCAAAGTCCTCCACTTACAAAACACTTGGTATGCTTCTTTAACCAACACCTGCTTACTACCTTTGACTTAGGTCATGAGAAGCCTACGTTGCCTTTCTACTTTCTACCTTTCTGACTTTCTTTAAAAACAAATTTTTAAAACTAAACCAAACAAAAAACTAGACATACCTCTTTTCTTCTGAACATCATCCTGATGGGACACGAGGCCCAGAATGCTGCAGCCATTTCTATGTCAACCTCAGAATGCAGCCAACACCACCCAGAAGGAAGCCAAGATAAGAGACTCACAGAGTAGTGGAGTTGAAGCCCTGAAGACTGCTCTGTCTATGAACTTCCAGTTATTTGAACCAGAAATATATACCTACATAAAAGGAAACCTGTGCTTATTGAGGAAAATATTTTCATCATGTATTATTTTCTAGAAAGTAACTAGCTACTGGAATTTCTGATGGGCAGCAAGTAAAATGTAGACAATCTGTTAAAAAAAATTTTTAGACAATCACCATTTTGCTAGAAAACCTGTTCTGAATTTCATATTTCTTCCAAAAGCAAATGAGTAAAAGGGAAACATTATTCTAGTGCCAAATTTTGAGAAAATGATAATAGGATGTCCAATGACAGCAAAATTATTTCCTCAAATCTTTATTGAGATAAGCTCCATTAGGATGGTAAAAATTCTGTAGTTTTACAGCTGATGCAATGACTGCAAACAATATCTGTCTACATTACCAGAATCATAAATAGATAGTGCTGAGGTTTTCTGGAAATATTGCCATAAGTGAAACAAGCATTTGTAGCATTTCATTGCACAAGGTTCTTAATTTGTTCAAGAACAAAGAATAATTTCTAATTATACTGCGGAAATTACAAAAATACATAAACTATACCAAAGATATAGAGACTATTTCTGTTCTTAAATATGTTCCTGGTTTAATTAATCTCATCCACATGTATAAATTCAATGGACTGTTGAAGGGATGCAAAATGGAAACATAAGCAAAATTTATATATCGGTGCCTTATTTTTCTTGGTATACCATCACTTCTTCTCTACTATATATTTTAAAGCAAAAATATTTTTATCAAAACTTTAGTTAGCCGGGCGCGGTGGCTCACGCCTGTAATCCTAGCACTCTGGGTGGCCGAGGCTGGTGGATTGTTTGAGCTCAGGAGTTCGAGACCAGCCTGAGCAAGAGCGAGACTCCGTCTCTACTAAAAATAGAAAGAAATTAATCAGACAACTAAAAACATATAGAAAAAATTAGCCAGGCATGGTGGCGCATGCCTGTAGTCCTAGCTACTCGGGAGACTGAGGCAGAAGGATTGCTTGAGCCCAGGAGTTTGAGGTTGCTGTGAGCTAGGCTGATACCCCGGCACTCTAGCCCAGGCAACACATTGTGACTATGTCTGGAAAAAAAAAAAAAAAACAACTTTAGTTAAAGACAATAGAGAGCAGAGGCATCAAGTCATTTGTTTAAAGGCACACAGCTACCGTCAGAGCAGTGATACCAACTCAGGTCTGTCTGATCCCCAAACCACTATACTACAGTTGCTCTCAGAACTCCAAAGAATCCGTTTTGTTCTTGATAGGAAAGCAAGGAAGAAAGGAAAGAAGAAAAAAAGGGAGGAAGGAGGGAAGAAAAGAAAGGAATGAGGGAGCAAAAGAAGGATGGAAGAAAGTAGAAATAAAGGAAGAGAGGGAATAAGGAAGGGAGAGGAAAGACTAGTGGTTCCCATATGGCAACATGGTGAAGATAATCGCATTTGAGTGGGAGTATTTGACTAGGTCTATGTACGGAGTTGTAGTTACTGATATCTCTGCTGTAAAGCATGTAAAGCTATATAAAGGAGTAAGATGCAGTTCAAGTGACAAAGGGAGACTTGAGAGAGCTTAAATGTCCTTTCATGACCTCCACAAGCACCCATTGAATGACCAAAAATATACATGGTCTGAGTAAAATAGTATACATGATATGCAAATGCAACTTTCTAACCTAGAGCCCCTCCATCATCCCTACCCTTCTGACTACTTTGCTACCCCTATTTCCTTCTGATATATTAATAGAAATTCTTGGGTTGCAACTACAGAGCCGTAATCTTTTCTCTCAGAGATCTTATAGCCCAGTAGGGGAAATAAGAAATGTACACAAATGATGCATAGTGCAAAGCGGAGAAAAATATTCCACAACATAACTAAGGCCCAAATGAAATTTGGGTTCAAAGATAAATGACTAGGAGAGAGTAGAAGATACCCAGCCCAGAGATAGGCTACTTGGTTCCACGGTCCTAGGATTAATTATGCCCTGGTCTAGTCTCATGAGCAGAAGACTTTCTTGTATCTACCATGGACATAAAAAAAAAAAAAAAGTAGAATGCCTGCCAGGTATCAGCCATAACTGCTGTAGCTTAACCTCGTTGATCTTATCCTTTGGTTCTAAATGATTATTAACATGGAGTATTTCTGTATGTGGCTCTCGAAGATTGCTTCTAATATTCAGGCCAATCCACATCAATTACGTAGTGTTGATATATCCTTTCTCCATTCTGCCTCCAAAAGTATCCGTTTAAGAATTACAATTTTAGTACATTGAAATGGCTTAAATAGGCAGGTACAGAAGACGTCAGGGAAGTAAATTTCAGAAAGACCTTGAACAATGCCTAGTATTCCTCATGGAGAGAGGGAGGGAAGGGCAGGGCAGAGAGAAAGTACCACATGATCAAAGGTGAATGACTGCATAGCATCAATCTTTTTATTCTTTTATTTAAATTTTTTTATTTTAATAATTATGGGTACATAATAGTTGCATATAATTATAGGGTACATGTGATGTTTTGATACAGGCATACAATGTGCAATAATCATGTAAGGATAATGGAGTATCCATCACCTCAGACATTTATCATTTCTTTTTGTTAGGAATATTCCATTTCTACTCTTTCAGTTATTCATTTTCTTCCTTTTTTAAGGCTGAATAATATTCCATTGTGTTATATAACACATCTTGGGTTTTTTTTTTTTCTGTCAGAGCATTTTTAATGAGAATTTTTTTCATTTTTTTATTTCAAAATATTAAAGGGAAACAAATGTTTTTATTACATGGATGCCTCGTATAAGGCTTAAGTCGGGGCTTTTAGTGTACTCATCACCAGAACAGGGTTCATTATACTCAATAGGTAAGTTTTTATACCCCCATCCCCTATTCTTGATTTCCAGTGTCCTGTACATCTCTTTGTACACGTGTGCGCCCATTCTTTAGCTCCCAATTGTTAGAGACGTGGTGTTTTTTTTTTTTCCATTCCTGAGATGCTTCACTTAAGATAATGCTCTCCAATTCCATATAAGTTGCTGCAAAAGACATTATTTCATTCCTTTTTATAACGGAGTAGTACTCCATGGTATGTGTGTGTGTATATACACACACAGACCACATTTTCTTTAGCCACTCATGAATTGATGGGCACATAGGTTGATTCAACATCTTTGTGATTGTGAGTTATGCTACTATAAACATTCAAGTAGAGGTATCATTTTGATAAAATGACTTTTTTCCTTTGGATAGATACCCAGTAGTGGGATTGCTGGATCCAACTTTTTCTGTGCAGAAGCCTTTTAATTTAATTAAGTCTCATTTATTTATTTTTGTTGTTGCCGTATTTGCCTTTGGAGTCTTAATCTACATTTTTTGCTTAGGCTGATGCCTAGAAGAGTTTTTCCTACATTTTCTTTGAGAATTTTTATGGTGTCATGTCTTATGTTTAAGTCTGTTATCCATCCTGAATTAATTTTTGCATATGGTGAGAGATAGGGGTCCTGTTTCATTCTTCTGCATGTGACTATCCAGTTGTCCCAGCACCATTTATTAAATAGGACTTCCTTTCCCCAATATATGTTGTTATCTGCTTTATTGAAGATCAGTTGGTTGTATTAATAGGTAGATGGTTTCATCTCTACATTCTCTATCCTGTTCCATTAGTCTATATCTCTACTTTCATACCAGTACCATGCTGTTTTGATCATTCCAGATTTGTTCTTTTTGCTTAAGATTGCTTTGGCAATTTGAGCTCTATTTTGGTTTCAAATGATGCATAGAATTAATTTGTCTAGATCTGTGAAATATGAGGTTAGCATTTTGATGGGGATTTCATTGAATATGCAAATCACTTTGGGCAGTATGGATGTTTTAGTGACATTGATTCTACCAATGTGTGAGCAGTACATATTTTTCCATTTGTTTGTGTCATCTATGATGTCTTTCATCAGGGTTTTGTAGTTCTCCTTGTAGAGATCTTTTACCTCCTTTGTTAAGTATATTCCTAGGTATTTTATTTTCTTTGAAGCTATTGTAAATGGTATCTAGTCCTTGATTTGACTCCCAGCTTGACTATTATTGTATAAAGAAGTGCTACTGATGTTTGTACATTGATTTTGTAACCTGAGACACTGCCAAATTTATTTACCAATCCTAGGAGTCTTTTGGTGATGTCTTTAGGGTTTTCTAGACACAAGCTCATATTGTCAGTGAACATCTCCTCTTTCCTGATTTGGATACATTTTATTTCTTTCTCCTGCCTGATTTCCCTGGTGAAGACTTCCACTACTATGCTGAATACAAGAGAGGATAGTGAGCACACTTGTTTTGTTCCAAATCGCAGGGGGAATGCTTTCAATTTTTCTCCATTCAGTATGATGTTGGCTGTGGATTTGTCATATATGGCTGTTATAATTTTAAAGTACGTTCCTTCTATGCCTAGTATTTTGAGGGTTTTTAATCATGAGAGGTTGCTAGATTTTATTGAATACTTTTTCTGCATCTATTAAGATAATCACATGGCTTTTTTTTTCTTCTGTTTATGTGGTGAATCACATTTATTCATTTATTTTTATTTAAAAGTATTATGGGGGGTACAAATGTTTTTGGTTACATGGATAGCTTTTGTAATGCTTGAGTCAGGGTTATAAGTGTGCCAGTCACCCAGATAGTATTCATTGTACCTGTTAGGTAAGTTTCCACCCATCATGTCCTCCCTCCTCCCCCTGTTTGATTTCCACTGAATTATACTTCCCTCTATGCTCATGTGTGCTAATTGGCTAGTTCCAATTTAATAGTGAGTACGTGTGGTGTTTATTTTTTCATTCTTTAGATACTCCACTTAAGATAACAGTCTCTAGTTCTATCCATACTGTTGCAAAAGGCATTAAGTCATCCTTCTTCATGGCTGAGTAATATTACATAGTATACATATGCCATATGTTGTTAATCCACTCATGAATTGATGGGCATTTGGGTTGATTCCACATCTTTGCAATTGTGAATTGTGCTGCAATAAACATTTGAGTTCAGGTGTCTTTTTGATAAAATGACTTCTTTTCCCTTGGTAAATACCCAGTAGTGGGATTGCTGGATCAAATGGTAGAACTACTTTTAGTTCTTTGAGGAATCTCCATACTGTTTTCCATAGAGGTTGTACTAATTTGCAGTACCACCAGCAGTGTATAAGTGTTCCTTTCTCTCTGCATCCGTGCCAGCATCTATTGTTTTTGGATTTTTTAATAAAAGCCATTCTGACTGGGGTAGGTGATATCTCATTGTGGTTTTAATTTGCATTTTCCTGATAATTAGTGACATCGAGCATTTTTTCATGTGTTTGTTGGCCACTTGTCTATCTTCTTTTGAAAAGCTTCTGTTTATGTCTTTTGCCCATGTTTTAATGGAGTTGTGTTTGTTTTTCTTGCTGATTTGCTTGATTTTTTTTTGTAAATTCTGATTATTAGCCTTTTGTAAGATGTATAGCTTGCAAATATTTTCTCCGATTCCGTAGGTTGTCTGTTTGCTCTGCTGATTATGTCCTTGGCTGGTACAGAAGCATTTTAATTCAATCAAGTCCCATTTATTTATTCTTCTTGTTACCGTGATTGTCCTTGGGGGTCTTCTTTATAAATTCTTTTTAGGCCAATATCTAGAAGAATTTTTCCAACATTTTATTCTAGAATCTTATGCTTTCATGCCTTACATTTACATTTTTCATCCATCTTGAATTAATTTTTGTGAGTAGTAAGAGACATGAATCCTGTTTCATTCTTCTGCCTGTGGCTATCCAGTTGTCCCAGCACCGTTTATTGAGTAGGAATTCTTTTCCACAATGTATATTGTTGTCTGCTTGTCAAAGATCAGTTGTCTGTATTTGGATGGTTTTATGTCTGGGCTTTCTGTTCTGTTAGATTGGTCTATATCTCTATTTTTGTGCAAATACCAAGCTCTTTTGGCTACTATTTCCTTGTAGTATAGTTTGAAGTTAGGTAATGTGATGTCCCAAGATTTGTTCTTTTTACTTAAGAATGCTTTGTGTTGCGCACTATCGAGGGACGGACGCACTTGAAACTCGGACTTGGGGGGTGAGGGGGACAAGGGCAACATACGTAATCTAAACATCTGTACCCCCATAATATCCTGAAATAAAAAAAAAAAGAATGCTTTGTGTATTCAAGCTCTTTTCTGGTTCCAAAAGAAGCATAGAATTATTATTTTTTCTAGATCTGTGAAATATGACATTGGTATTTTGATGGGGATTGCATTCAATCCATAAATTAATTTTGGTAGTATGGGCATTTTAACAACGTTGATTCTATGGATCCATGACCATGGTATATTTTTCCTTTTGTTTGTATCATCAGAAATTTTGTTCCTCCATGTTTTGAGGTTCTCTTTGTAGAGATCTTTCACCTCTATGGTTAAGTATATTCCTAGGTATTTTCTTTTCTTTTTTTTTTTTTTTAAACTTTTTTTTTTTTTTTTTTTGAGACAGAGTCTCACACTCTTGCCTGGGGCGAGTGCCGTGGCATCAGCCTAGCTCACAGCAACCTCAAACTCCTGGGCTCCAGCAATCCTACTGTCTCAGCCTCCCAAGTAGCTGGGACTACAAGCATGAGCCACCATGCCCG
>CAUYSK010101997.1:0-34776 GCA_963575035.1 Avahi laniger
ATGAGTTGATTTTTGTGAGAGGTGAAAGGTGTGGGTCCTGATTCAGTCTTCTACATGTGGCTATCCAGTTTTCCCAGCACCATTTATTGAATAAGGATTCTTTTCCCCAGTGTATGTTTTTGTCTGCTTTGTCAAAGATTAGGTGGCTATATGAGGATGGTTTTGTATCTGGGTTCGTCATACCTTCTTAAAGCCTTGTTCAATCCACTCCTCTTCACCCTAAGGAAGCATAATTATCCTTGTCTTTCCCATAGTTCTCCATATGCAAGATGTATGAGAATGATATGGGATAGTGCAATGGACTAAATGTTTGTGTCCCCCCAAAATTCATGTCAAAATTCTAACTCCCAGTGTGATGGTATTAGGAGCTGGGGGTTTGGAAGGTGATTAGGTCATGAGGCTGGAACCCTCGTGAATGGGATCGGTGGCCTTATAAAAGGGACCCCAGAGAACTCCCTCTCCCTCTTTCCACCATGTGAGGACATGATGAGAAGACAGTCTGCAACCCAGAAAAGGACTGCACCAGAACCTGACTGTACTAGCACACCCTGATCTCAGAAGTCTAGCCTCCGGAACTGTGACAATTAAATTCTTGTTGTTTAAACCTCTCAGTCTATGGTGATTTTTTATAACAGTCCAAATTGACCCACACAGGAAGTATAAAAACATAGCCTTAGAATCTGAGAAATCTTGAGTCTGCTTCTTTGAAGCTGTATGATTTGCATTGGCAAAAGTTTGCTTATCTAAAAAATGAGTCTAATAATATTTAGAGCTACTGGATACCTATAGGATGCCGAGGTGTGAGCATTGAACAAGATAAAACACCTAACACATCACAGATCCTGAACAAGTATTGTTTTTTTTTTCTTTCCACCAAACACAATCCCATCCATAGGCAAGTGATATTTATGAAAAACTCCGAAACAAATAGAAGTCTATGCTGAAATTTCCAATTTTATTAATACTTCAGTGAAGTACATTTGGTTGGAAGTTGGGATATCAAGAGATTTAGATACTCTATACTAAATTAACCGTTATTATTAGTTAATAATACTTCTAGGATGACTCATAGTCTCATAATACTAATGAAATGAAATCTTCCTTTAAATTGATTTTTATCGAGAGAATGTATTAGCAATATACACATACAGCAGCCCAGACTGCAAAGTACTCAATGGAGTCTTATGGGGTTTACTTAGAAGACAAAAAAGTTATTTTGTCAGCGATAGAAGTAGAGATTAGAAACTAAGTAACAACTCCCTCCTTCAAATATTAGCACCTAATTTACAATACCATGGCAGCAAGGAGTGTAGTCTTGCAGATAAAAAGTAATTTGATAAAATAATGGCCACCATTTTTCTACTGCAATTGCTCTGCAACATAATTTATAGGAACCATATTTCTCCTCTTCTTGATGACAGGTAATGGAAAAAATTTCAGTGGTAAACCTTGATAGCAAGCTAAGAGCATTTGGATCTGTACAACTGAGCCATTTTTAACTGTTTTCTCAATTATTTTTTCCCAAGTTTTACTTCATTTCATCAAAAAGACAGATGAAATTTGATGATTTTTTAAAAATCTTTGCTCAAATCTAAGATTTTTAGATTAAAAATAGCAGTAAAATTATTATGACCCTATAATGTAAAGACATTGGTTCATCTTCTATATAAGATACTCATAAATTAGTTACACTTTATCATCATGAACATTAAAATATGCAATACAAAATTACATATACAGCTATTCTAATATGAAACTCAGATTTTTTTAATAGACACTATTAAAAAAACTTTTTGTTTCAAAAAGTCTTGAAGCAATTTAAAGATTATTGCAGAATGTAAAGTGTGACATTTACGAATAAAAGTGAAACAGACCATCTAAAGGATACAGGAAGAATAGTTCTTTTGAGCACCTGAGTTGAGTTGATTAAACTTCTCAAATCCTAAATTTGGCTATAGAGTTTCTGGATTCAAAGAATAAAAATGAACAATTGCAGTAATTTTCCTTTTTATACACTCACATCATCTTTTCACTCTTATTTTGTATAGATCTAATTTCTCCTCTATTGTTTTAATTACTCTTTATCTCATCTTGCTTTTAGAATTACGTGGGGGTAACAACAAGAAATGGATAATTTAGACCTTTGATTTTTTAATGTCTTGCACTAGTAATAGGTCAGTGGCCACATCTTTGTGCAAGATAATAGAAAAAAAGACCATTTAAAAACCAGAAGTTAGAAGTTTTAAATATTAAATAATTTAGGAATTGACAATTATGTTTTATAAATACGCAATAAATACAACTCAGATTGTGCTACCACTGTGCTATTAATGTTTAGCTGTTCCTTCTGGTAATTGCTAATCATGAAATTTAACTTCTTAGAAACTGCTCCTTTAAAAAGGCAACGTGCTCTGCATTCAGTATAGTTCAGAGAAGCTGCCATCATTTATATACAGCTGAAGAACAACTATACAATCCATTTGAAGACACTATTTCAAAATATTTAAAGATCTGTACATTCATTCTCTCCTCAAATCCTCAATGGGGAACTTCAGTGTTCAGGGCACCATTCTAGAGGCAAGAGATTCAACAGCAAAGCTGCTTTTGTGGCACTTCCTTCCCTTCCAGTGGAGAATATAGACAAAAATAGTAGATATGCAATGTAAGGGTAAGTGCTTCGCATAAAAATAAAGCAACATTGATGAGAAAGAAATACAGGTAATATTTTAAATATTATCAAATTTTAGATAATTTAGATTAACATTTTCCGGGGTAACCAGAGAAAACATCTTTAAGACGACTCTGGAGCAACAGCTTAACGTGAATATCTAGGGAAAGAGTTTGCCAGGCAGACGTAACAGCATGTTCCAAGGTCCTGACACAGGACACCGGAAAAGAGTGCTAAGAAACAAAGCAGGGTAATGCTAATTAAAAATATAATTTCATACAGTTTTGTATTCTTCCTGTTTAATTGGGTTTCTACAGCAATGTTTGAAACAGACTGAGAAAATAATGGTAGTCTGGGATTTACTTCCAGGGTACAATTAGGCCAATATATTTGTCCCGAATGTTGAGGAAAAAGATTCTGATAGGCCAATTAATTATTAAACAGCTGCTAATTACCCTTGGCCATTTTACTAATAATATGAAATTGCTTTGTATAGTGACCAACAATAAAAACATGTGCTCTTGAATTCTGCTCCTATAAATTATAACTTGGGGAAATGATGATTCGATTACTTCTAAGCAAACAGAGTTTTAAATATATCTGAAGATCTTTGTCCATAATTTGGAAATAATTTATCTTCATCATAAAAGCAGCATAAAAATAAAACAAATTTAATAATTTTAAAAAGATCAAGGCACAGCACTCAAGAAAAATTTTGTGTGGTATTTTTTTCTGCCATGCAATCTTCTTTTAAAGTTTTGATCAACTTGACTTGTGAGAAACTCTGAGGGAAATCGGGCTGAACTGGCCTAACAATGCTGGAGGTGCTGATGGATCACCATGTGAAGAGAGAAAGCCTGTCATATGTATCTCTCAGCAGAACCCTTGGGGTTTTCTGAAGAATCCCCAACAACTAAAACTGTTTTCTTTGGTACCCTAGTTGGCTATTTCAAGAAAAAAAAAATTTCCAGACTGATCTCTCTACTAGCGACTAGATAATTACTTCTCTCAAAAAATGTGCAAACAAGATATTCTGTTCTCACTATAGCTTTTTTTAATCCCTTCTCCCCTCTCTTTGAATTCTGTTTTTACCTTTGTCCTTTGACTCAGTCTACCAACTTGGTCCCCAACAGTTGAGGGAACAATTTTCATTCAACATAACTGTAGAGTATGCAAAAATACCCAGCTATTTCTCTGAGTTATTCATTGATTAATACAGACATTGAAACACTATTCTTAATCTTGATTGATCCTTCAAGAATCTGATAATCACATTTGCAAAGCTTGGGAGGTCCCGGCCTGGCCAAAGACGCTGAATCTCATTGTTCGATGCCCTTCTTTGCTCCATGTCCCCAATTCCCCTTGAATTGGTTTAACTTCACCCTCCCCCAAAAAAAGAAGAATTTGACAGAAGTTATTGAGTCTGTCCCACCAAAAATGCAACACGTTCATACACACCAAATTTCATACATATTCACAAGCTTCCTGAAGCATCACCTGATGTCCACTTACTCCCAGGTAAGAGGCCCTGGCTGATATGAAGTTATAAACTTTTATATAACATCCACAGAAAGCTTTAGAGCCATTTACAGGTCAAACAGACACAAATTTACCCTCAAAATCATTTACAAATATTTGTCCTTTGTTTCTCTCAAGCATAAAGCCATGCAACAGGCACAGTGTTTCCAGATCTGTCATGAGCCTGTCTTGAATACCTGATAAGACCCCCCTCCTTAGAGAATGCAGAGTATTAAAATTGTTATGTGAGCCAACTAAGCCTTTAAGTGACTTCTATTGACTTATTTATGACACAGTCAAGATAGTTCTGCCTAATAGTTCTGGTTTCCTATGGGACTTTGTCAAGTAATAAAGTCAATATTATCTGCTGTGTTTCTTTAATCAAGTCTAATTTTGGAATATCTACTCTGTTTCACATAATTAGAATTGTTTCTTTCAGACATCACATATGAAGTGTTATCAAAGTCCAAGAAATTCTCCAATGAAGGACAAGATATTCACTGCACCAAGGTGACCTTATCTCTCACAGCTTTACCTCCCTAGTTTAGCAAATTCCCAGCTTGATGGTGAGACATATAAAATTTAAATTATAAATGATTATTTTATGTGCTTGACAATATTATTATACCTTACTGAAGTTCAATAATTTGTCATCATACTTGAATCTATTAATACATTGTGATTTAATTCATTTTGAAGTCGAGATCTTATATAAACACCGAAAAAGCAGAATCCTAACTTGCTTGGTAATTTGCCTTGAAAAAGTGAGTAACTTGAGTGCTTTCTAAGTTTATAATGAATTCTATTTATTAAAATGGAGTAAATGGTAAATAATCAATGTGTATGTCCTAAATGCTCTTCGTTGTCAAACTGAGTTTGGCCCTTATTTATTTGAAGTCATCCTGCATAGGTAATTACATCCCTCAGTACATGGTAAAAAAAAAAAAAGTTTCAGGTAACCGCACTATCAAAATCCCTAAGCAAGTGACTTAACAAAGCTCAGTGTTGAGGAGCTATTTTCCTCAATTATTAATATGTCTTTTTGTCTGGACTATCTTTCCAACGATGATTCTATGGCAAACAGTATTAGAAGGTAAAGGTAGTATCTCTCCCTCTGAGTCAAAGAGTAGATTTTTTTTAAGTGACAAGAATAATATAATAAAGAAAATGTCTTGCTCCAGAACGAAGTTTTGTCAAATTGGCTAGAAGTTTCTTTATAAGACTGAGTCTCAGGATTCCTCAGCTGTGACACAGACCCACTATGTACACACCATTCCTCTACGCCACTCCACATAGCCCAGTAGGACTTGGAGGACAAAAGGAACCAATGTGAACATGAAGCTCAAGCTGTTTTCTGTGCCATGAGCAATAAAACCCTTGTCTCTGATCCAGGAGTCTCATGTCTTCCGTCAGCACTGTAACTGTGGCAGACTAAACTTGTTAGTTTGCAAGCAGGGAAAAAGCTTCACAGTACTTGACACTAAGCTAAATAAGCAAAAATTATAGGGATAGAAAAGAATATCTAAGGGACTTCTACATCTGGCCAAGATGGAGTAATGGGCCATATTTATTTTCGTGCCTAGCATACTGGGAAAAATATATAAAAGCAATGATTGTTAGACACTGGACATCAGGTGGCACAAGGTAGTACTCTGAAAGAAGGGAAACAATGGGCTTATAAGAGTTTTCAGGCTGCGTGGAGGGAAAACCATAAAGAGCCCAACAGTCTCCCTAAGTTAAGGAGACAGAGATGAAAAACGAAGGAGGCCTGGGCAATTAGAGTGTACAAGGCAGAGTAAAGGAAAAGAGGGACCTGCACAAAGAGAGAACTCCAGAGATCTGCAGAGAGTTCACTTCAAGTCATCAAATGAACACTAATCCATGCATTTGCATGAAAAAACTACCAAAGGCAGACAAAAGAACCACGCTGGAGCTCACACAGGACAAGGAATAATTTGTGTTCCCAACAGCCAGAGTAAAAAACTAATTGTTAGACTGTTGGGCAGAGACTCAGAACAGTATATTTTACCCTTTGGTAGTGGGTTAAAATGAGCCCTCGAGTAAAGACTGCTCTGGACTCACCTAATAAAGTTTAAAAGCAAGCCTCAAATGGCTCAAACTGTTTCCAAGTAACTTAGATGCATCCCGGAACTAAATTCAAGAATATTCATGAGAATATGAAAATATCCAGCATCCAACAGGGTAACATTCAAAGTGTCTGGCATCCAATCAAAAGTCATCAAGCATGCAAAGAAGAAGGAAAATACAACTCATAAAGAAGAAGGTAGGGATAACCACGGATATTCTTCCTACTCAAAATGTGCTTCACAGATCAGCAGCAGGAGCTTATTAGAAACACAGAAAATCTTAGGCCCTATCTCAGTGCTGCTGAATCAGAACTTGCATTTAGATAGGGTCCCACTAGGTGATATGAACACACATTAAAGTTTGAGAGTCACAGAACTAAAATTGAGAAGTCAAGAGGGTCACACTAAGAAGTGACTTAGAACTGCTTGCTAGGGACTTTTTTTTTTCTTTACAAATATAGTATTTATATTGTATTAGGTATCACAAGCAATCTAGAGATGATTTAAAGTATACAAGAAGATGAGTGTATGTTATATACAAATACTATGCCATTTTATTTTATTGGCTTCTTTATTTCAAAATATTACAGGGGCACAAATGCTTTTTGTTACAGGGATTACTTTTGTAATGTTTGAGTCAGGGCTATAAGCGTGCCCATCACCTGCACAGTGTTCACTGTACCCATTAAGTAGGTTTTTGCCTATCCCTTCCTCCCCTCTTCCCCTTACTTGATTTCCACTGAGTTTTACTGCCCTGTATGCACATGTGTGTTCACTGCTTTGTTCCAATTTAATAGCAAGTACATGTTTTTCTGTTCTTTAGATATTTCACTTAGAAGAATGGTCTCTAGTTCCATCCAAATTGTTGCAAGAGGCATTAATTCATCATTTTTTATGGCTGAGTAGGACTCCGTGGTACATATAGCACATTTGGTTAATCCACTCATGAATTGATGGGCACTTGCGTTGATTCCACATCTTTGCAATTGTGAATTATGCTGTAACAAATATTAGAGTATGGTGTTTTTTTGATAAAATGACTTCTTTTTCCATGAGTAAATACCCAGTATTATTGCTGGATTGAATTGTAGGCCTATTTTTAGTTCTTTGTGCAATCTCCATACTGTTTTCCATTGAGGTTATAGAAATTTGCAGTTCCACCAACAGTGTATAAGTGTTCTTGTCTCTCTGCATCCGTGCTAGCAACTGTTATTTTTTTTTTAACTTTTTAATAAAAACCATTCTAACTGGGGTTAGGTGATATCTCATTGTGGTTTTATTAATAATTTGATTTCCCTGATTAGTGATACTGAGCATCTTATGTTTATTGGCCATTTTCTACCTTCTTTTGAAAAGTTTCTGTTCATATCTTTTGCTCACTTTTTAATGGGGTTGCTTGTTTTTTTCTTGCTGATTTGCCTGAGTTCTTTATAGATTCTGGATATTAACCCTTTATCAGATATATAGCTTGTGAATATTTTCTCTCATTCTGTAGGTTGTCTATTTGCTATGTTGATTATTTCCTTAGCTGTGCAAAGGCTTTTTAATTTAATTAAGTCCCATTTATTTATTTCTGTTGTTGCTGTGATTGTCCTTGGGGTCTTTTTCATAAATTCTGTGCATAGGCAGATATCTAGACTTTTTCCAACATTTTCTTCTTGAATTCTTATGCTTTCATACCTTACTTTTAAGTCTTTTATCCATCCTGAATTAATTTTTGTAAATGGTAAGAGATATGGATCCTGTTTCATTTTTCTGCATGTGGCTATCCAATTTTCCCAGCACCATTTATTGAATAAGTCTTCTTTTCCCCAGAGTACACTGTTGTTTACTTTGTCAAAGATCAGTTGGCTGTATGTGGATGGTTTTATATCTGGGTTCTCAGTTCTGTTCCATCGGTCTTTGTCTCTATTTTGTGTCAATACCATGCTGTTTTGGTTACTATATCCCTGTAGTATAGTTTCCAGACAAGCAAACACTGAGGAAATTTCTCAAGACCAGACCTGCCCTGCAGAAAACACTCAGAACTGCATTATACATGGATCAGCACAATAGATACCCACCAATGTAAAACTTTTATAAAGTATAAGAATGTGGGAAAGGAATATTTGTCAAGCATAATCTAGATTTCAGATATTTTCTTTTTTAAAAATATGATAAAGTAATACATGTTCTTAAATACTTGTAAAATTCTTATCTATTGTTTGAAATCTACTCCACTCTTCTTCAGCAGATTCTTCATGGTACTTAATTTTTAGGCTTAGATAACTGATATCCTAACTGTGTTTCCAATGGACTTTGGAGTTAACTGCCATTCTTGAGTCATTCATCCTCCTTCTTATTGGCGTTCAAATTTGTAATACTTGGGAAAATCCTCAAATCCTTTAAAAAAAAATTGTATAGAAGGCAAATGTCTCAGGTCTTTGCACCTCAGAAATGTGTTTACATTTACAATTGAGTGGGTATGGAAGGCTAAATTCAAAATAATTTCCACAAGAACTTTAAAGACATTGCTCCATAAATTTCTAGTATTGAGGATTGTCAATGTGAAGTTTGATGACAATCTGGTTCTCACTCTTTATGGGGTAACTTTTTTTCTTTCTATTTGTAGAATATGTGTTTTTATCTTTGCTGTTCTAAAATATTATGATAATGGCTGTAATTTTGTGTGTGCGTGTGTTTGTTCTCATTTGTTATACTTTGTATTTGGTGGGTACTTTTAATCTAAAGACTCTGGGTGTTTTTTCCCCTATTATTGATTTGATCAATTCCTCATTTTTCTTCTCTTTTCTCTGTCTGAAACTCCTATTAGGTCGATGTTATACGGACCTTCCTACAGGTCTATTTCTCTCTCTCTCTCCCCGCCTTCCCCCGGAAATGTTCTACTCTTTGATTTTAATTTCTGACTTATTTACCATATTCTTCTTGTTAGTTTTACAGTAATATCTTTAATTACTAAGAGTTCTTTCTTGGTTTTGTTTTTATAAATTGTTGATCTTGTTTTATCAGTCCTTATCTTCTTTATTTTTTTGAATATACTAATTAGACGTTAGCAATTTATTGTTTGCATTTATTGTAAGATATATTTTGTCCTCTGAATTGGTTTTTTTCCTCTGCGATGTTTTCCTCTTGTCATATAGATAGGTCTTTCTTCCTACCTGGTTTCTTTATGAATAGGAAGTTTGACCAGGAGCTGTGTGTGAACAGGATTTATCACCTGATAGATTTCACTTTAGAGTAGAGGGTAATGAAACAGCCCCAAATGCCAGAGTAGTAAGTAGCCCTAAGTCTTCCCAGGAAGTTTATTTAACTTTTGCAGAGAAAAATTTCCTATTATCTTGTCAAGGGTTAAATATTGAGTAGTCCACACTCTGCCTGCCAGAGAACAGGGGAGAGAAAAGAAAGGTAGGTGTGGAACCAAACTACTATTGTTCCAGTGGACACACTTTTCATTCCCTCATGCCTATTTTAGCATATTTTCCCATTCTCACCCTCCTAACTGGCTCACTACAAGTCTGGAGCCTTTTGCGTAGTTCTGCTTGACTTATTTTGGGCCTCTGGTTCCAACTCTGTTGGACGCACCAGCCTTGTCCTGTCTCTTCCATCTTCCAGGTAAGGACTGAAATATCCTGTCAGCTGCTGTTACTTCACTCTTCTCTTTGCCACTCAGGGTATTACATTTCTTAGGCTTTAAGATTTTACTGGAGTCTTGAGAGGGAAAGGAGATTAATATGTGTGCTCAATTAGCCATCTTGACTAGGAAGCCAAACAAGTATTTTACATTCGTTATTTCATTTAATCCCAATATAGCTTCTGACCATAAAATAAAGTCTCTCTTCATCAGCTTCTGACTACAAAAATGAGGTCGCATTCCTTTGTGTGTACAAAGTACGATGGCATGGTTTTCACCCCACCCAATGAAGGTCT
This sequence comes from Avahi laniger, assembly GCA_963575035.1. NCBI lineage: Eukaryota > Metazoa > Chordata > Mammalia > Primates > Indriidae > Avahi > Avahi laniger. The sequence goes on from CAUYSK010101997.1 coordinate 10,201, forward strand.
CAGCTGCTCTCACTTACTAATCCATCTGCAATGGCCATCTTCTTGAATCCAGATAGTCTCCTGTCCTGAGCTACCCCGCTTGTTCACGTGTGCCACCAGAAGCTATACAGAGAAGCCCCACCAGTGCTCACAGCAGCATCAAGAACATGTCAATATACAGCCCAACGTGCTCCCTGAAGAACTTTCCAGAGCTTTATCCCCTTAAAGTTTTAGAACATTGACTGTCTTCTTCACTCAGTCCTGTACTACTCTTTAATGTCCGTCCCGAGAACAATCTTGTCTATGCCCAGAATCTCATAAAATCTCTATAAATCATTCTTTCTCTCAGCTTCTTCTTCAATCCCTCTTCAAGAGCTCAAAATTTTAGTCCTCTGAACCAGGTGAGAAATGAATACCAATCTACTCTCTTCATCATCATTCTCATTCCTTCCTGCCCTGCCTACCCCCAAACCCTCTCTCATCCATCCCTGACACATTTACAAGAGCCCTCCTAGATATCAAAAGATGCCAGTAGATGCTGTTATTCACTGCATGATTTTAAATAGGGAACAAAATGATATTGTTACCAGAATTACATAGATTGTTTAAAATACTGCTATGAATAAGATATGAAAGTATCTCAAATTATTTTTAAGTTAATATATTCATTTTCTTAGTAATAATGTTGTATGGTTCCTGAACATAGCTTTTAGTATTTGTTTCAAATTTCTCATAAATATTTACTTCATTTTTATATTTATAGAAAGCTTTGGTAGGGTGGATTTCTTAACATTTCTTAGTTCGAGTCTTAAAATTACAACCTAAGTCCTAAATTACATTTCTCAGTAAAACTGTGAGAATCATGCCAAGCTCATAGCTGAAATCAGCAAAAGAGGGGGAGTGTGTCATTCTGAGACAGTCCAACAAACGTTTTTAGATTCTGCCACATGTTTAGAAAGGAAGAGTATCACACCATAGAACAAAAATGGACAAGTTACCTGACTTCTTTTAAGTCTGGATGAACTCAGTCTTTAAACAGTCTTCAAAAATCATCCATTCCATTCCTACCATGTTGTTGACAGTACAAAATGTTACTACAAACAGAGAGAATATGTGGTGGCGGATCACCCAGAATTTGGCAGACAAGAAAGTGATGGTTCTTCTTTCTTTTTTATGTGCTAAGAGGAAAACTCATGGGTCTTGTCTTGTCTAGTCAGTTTTCTATGTCAGCTTGACTTGCAAGGGTAAACTAGTTTCACGTCTTAAGCTAGCTCTCATCGTCAGGATTGAATCTCTGTTTACAAAAGTATTTTTCTGTGTTAGGCTATTATTGTAACCATCTCTGTCTACCGGATTGTCAGCATTGACATGAGATTTGTGCTGGTTAGATACAATGCTCTCTGTTTTTGCCACTTGGGCAGTTCAGTTCTTTCCCTAAACAGAAGGATAATTAAAGGAAAGCAAACAAGAAAGAAAACACATCCAGGGCAAGCACCTCCTCGCCAAGATTAGACTATATTAAAAACACATCAGCCAGCTGAATGATTTAGAATCACATGCTAAGGAGACACAGTTCACTAATGCAAGCCCTAAACCTCTTTTCCAATGGCTACAAGCTGCGCATACACTCAGCCTAGACAGTATGAGAATGCAAGTCATCTGTCTAAAAAGAGAGTTAACATTTCAGCACAATCCAGCACCACTTCTAGAAAACATATTCCAGGTGAATGCTATCACTGTGCCAAAATAGAAAAAGAATGCTCTTGAAGGCATTCTTATCTCATATGCAGATTCAGACCACAGAGGCTGACATGTCCAGAACACTTTCCCAAAGAATAAATATCAATCACACCTAGTCAAAAATATTGTTTATGGTGACTCACTCACCCGCCATCCACATTTGCAGATCCAAGAAGAATTTTCATGATTTGAATAGAAAACCAAACTCCTATTTCAGTAGCCAAAACACAGGTCCCCCTTTAGTTCTCAAGAGCCATCATGAAAATTGACACTAATTGGCATTATTGCTGACAGCACAGAGTGACAGGGCAGGCTCTGCAAAAGACGCATCATTCATCCTTGGGAGTACATGCAGTTTGCTCATGGATGGGGAAATTTGGGGAACCCCACGCTGACCCTGCCCTTGTCATTCATGCTCTGTGAAGACAAAGGATGATGGGACTTTTGATCCAGTACTTCCTCCAAACACTGTTTACTATCTTTACCTCTGTGCACTTCACTTCCCTTCCCAAGCTGAACTGATGGGTCAGAATTCAAAGGCAGTGAAAACTGCGCTCTGATTAGTGATCCATGCATGGCAGGTGTTGAGAGCCCCACAGCAGTGCTCACAGCTACATTTGGGCATTATGATAGGAGCTCAAGACTGTGATGCTAATAAGGCCCATACAACGGAGTGCATTTTTCAGCCCAAAGAATCCCCACACACCTGACTGATAGGAATCTTCTCGCGTTCCATTGTTGCTCACTCACAGTGTATATGGCAAAACTCATCCCTTTGCTAATTCTATTTAATTCATATCTTTTTTTATCTGCTTCTTAAATAGCATTCGGCTTCTTTCCATCACAGTTCTCATATTCCATACCTATGAGACTGCTGTTCGATTGTAATAGTCTGTCATAAAATTTGCATTACAAATCCAGAAGAGTATGGACTATTTGCCTTGGCTTTCCTTGCATCTATTCACAAGAAAAGCAGCATTTGTTCTTGTTAGGGCATGATCTTAAGACAATTTATATACAGATGTAATCATTAAATGAAACAAAAGTGGGAAAAAAAAGCTTTAAAATAAACTTCCATGTAGAAAATGGAGATTTTTTTTGAAATAGGAAAAGGAAATGAGAATAATTTCAAAATCAAGTATTTAGCAGCCACTAAAAAGTACAGATGCATAAAAAGATACATAATCAATGCATAAATATAAAATACATGTAGGTGGGTTTGTTTAGTTTTGTTTCTTTGCCTTATCCTGGGCTCATAGAATAGCATAGATTTCAAGGATCATTTCGGAAGTCATTCTACTCATTGCACTGCCTCTGTACATAAAATGAAAAATTAGGGGAATAGGATGTTACTTATAATATAGGGTTTTACCACATGTTTCTAGTCTACTCTACCCAGCTAATCACATTTGGAAGAGGATTTTACTTTCTGATAATTGTCAAGTATAGGATCATGCTAAATCCATAGAAAAAGAGGTAGTCATACATACTGAATTTATTCCTTGGACTCACCCACTTAAAACCTATGAATGAGATAGAAGCCAGATCAACACATAAATTCACTTTCCAAATAAAATAAACTACAACAGTTAGCAATGCTTTAAGCCAAACATAACAAGAAAGACACGCAGTGGAGTTTTACATTAAAAATAAATACTCATAAAAATAGGCTGTTGCTGAGAGAAATATATCTGACACTTTACATATATGAAAAATGCAAGTGATTTTTCAAATATGGTTGTCAGGTTAGCTAAATTAGAAATTTTTCATTACTACATTGAAAGATGAAAATTAATATTACAATACTCAAAACAGAGAGAGCCAGCATTGTATCTGTCCTTTAGGCAAAAAAAATTGAGGAAGAGAAGATGCAGGAAGAAGATGTCAAATACCTTTTTCTAAGTGTGTATCCCACACAGTGTGTTACTCGTCATTTCATTGATCCTTGCTGATTAATAATAAAACCCTCAGAAAGGTATAAATAGCTCTACCAAGCAATCTAAAATGATTTACCACAGGGCAAGGAAAATTATTGATTCTAAGGTTCAGGTCAAATCTTAGAGATCAGAATTCAACTTCTCATTTTTCTGATGGGAAAACTTAGGCCTAGAGTGGTAAAGAATGTTTCCCAAGGTCACTTAGTTAGCTTGCCAGAAACGTGCAGTCCCTTTAGGGATTCGAGGTTTCCTTTACTCTCACTGTATGTCAGGAAGATATTCTGAAAGATAATGCCAATACACAGGCGGTATGCTTGTCTTCATGACGATTATCATCTCCTCAGAAGATAGGCATTGAAAATAGCTACAATAGTGTGTAGTGAAAGACAATGAACAGTACTCCCCATGGACTTCAGTGCAGACCCCAAAGGAAACAAGTGCCATAGCATCAGGGATCCAGACTGAGAACCTCTCCCTCGTGTTGGGCAGAGCAGGTTAGAAAGGACAAGACTTCAAGCGAGTATGGAGGAGGAACAGCTGAGACAAACTACCCAACCCCAAAACGAGGCTGAAATAAAGCACAAATTTAGGTATACTCTATTGAAATCTGCAGGTCAGCCATCCATTGTTAGCAGCACGAATATTTATTGAGTGACTTCTCTGGGCCAGGCATCCTCCAGGAACCAGGGATATAGCAGTGAATAACTCAGACACAGCCTCTGCCCTAAGAGTTGCACCGCAACAGGGAAAGACAATGTGAGACAAATCAAAAAGTGACTAGATTTCCATTGACCCTGGAGTTCCCTGAAAAAAACAATGAATTCTACAGAATGACCACAAAACCTGCCTCTGTTCATCTTCTTCTATGTTTCATGCCCTAATGACAAGAACCTCTGACAGTTTTACAGACTTCTGCTACAAATTTCCTGACATCACCATCTTTGAGGGAGGGGCACCTTTGAGGGCCACTGTCTATAGGGATCCATGGATGAGATTTGGGGTCATGAACAAAGTCTTTGTGCATAGGTCTGGCCAACCAGGCTGGCCACTTTGCGTATAGCCAGGCAATCAATTAGTGCAATTTCAGAGTGGATGGTTAATCTGCTTCTCAGCCAAGGAAGTCCAGGATGATATAGCCTTCCATATCTCCAAAGGAGAGCACTCAGAAAATCACCTGTAAAGTGGAATGTTTGCTGAATGCAAACTATAACTCATCATTGAATGCCTATGGCAAAGGCTGCCAAATTGACTGGTATCTATAAAATTCTTTCTGACTGGATCCTGGTGTTTGAGGGGTAGAATTTAGATATGATCTCTGGCCTCTGTCTCTAATGAAAACATATATAGTCATCCAGAAGGTGGACATCAAGAACGTGTTCCAATGCTGCAACATGTGGCCCTTGGCATTTTCAAAGCTTGAAGTCAATCTGTGAATATTAAGCCCTCAGTCACCCATAAGTTTTCTCTAAAAGGGCCCAAAAATTTGAGAAATCCATAAAAAGTTTTAGGCTGAACTTCATACTCAAGTACAACCCCGAGACCCAGAATTCCTAATGCTCTGCCTTCATCCATATGCCTTCAGAATTTCAGGGACAGATATCTAGGCAGAGTGGCATCTGATGAAGAAATTTCTGATGAATGGTAAAAAATAAATTGATACAATGCATCATAACCAGAGTGCCATACACAGAAGAGGTGATGTGCCTTAAAAGCACAGTTAGGGACAGCTTTGGGAAACTAAGAGCCAGGATGACACATTCATCCAGAGCAAAGTTCAACAAAGGAGAGCAAAGCAGGCAGATGCTAGAAACCCCTCCTTCTTCCTAGGGTGCTTCAGTTAAGTGAGGAGAGAAATCTGCTATTGCTATTAGGATTCCCAGTTCTATCATGTTTGTGCCCAGGAGGGGTTTGTGAGAGGAGGGTCTGGAGTTGTAAAGAGACATGTCCATTAAGTTTTACCTGACTTAGAAGCTAATTTTAATGGAAACCTATACCCTAGGGTCTCAGATAGGGAATTGTCATCAGTTTTAAGTGCTTTTTGATTTGATGATAATAGGGGACTAAAAGAAGAGACAGGACTCCATAGAAAACTAAAACACAATTTTATGTAGATTTAGACCAGATTTTTCTTTCCTTGAATGTTGAAATAAATTGCCAGGGACTCTGTCAAAACAAAAGCATAATAAGGATTATGATAAGAAAAGTATAGTAAGCTCTGAAAATACATCAAAGAGGGGTCCTTCCAAGACAGAAGGTCCTCCGTGAAGAGATAATCATTTAAACTAGGTCCTGAAAGATGAGTAGGAGTTAGGCTTTTGAAGGGAGAGTGGAAAGCGGGAAGACTGTCTCAGAAAAAGCAAACACCATGTGGAAAGGTCCTAAGACAAAAGAGGGTACATTGAAGGCATGAAGAAGTTCATTGGTGAAACATATGAAAGAGGAAAAAGAGACAAGGCCAACAAGGTGGACAGTGTCCACGTGGCAGACCTTATGAGCCAAATTAGAGGACCTTGACTTTATCCTCAGGACAACGGGAAGTCATGAACACATTTGAAGTATGAAACTTAAATTACAAAATTTTATAATGTTGCCCTAACTACACAGTGGAGAAGGAATTTAAGAGGAACATGACTGGAACCAGGAACGTGAATCCAGGGCTATTGGAGAATTTCAGATGAGAGGTGATAGCCAGGATGAGGTGGAAACAGGGATCTGAAGAAGTGGACAATGCGTGTATTTAACTGCATATCGGACATCTCCTGATTGAGCAGGCAAATCTTGGTGTCTTCTGAAACAAAACATATTCAAAACCCACTAATGATCATCAATCGTTGTCAGCTCAATAAAAGGTATAATCATTATCCTACTCGTGGATGTCAGAAGCCTCAGAGACATAACAGATTCTTTCCTTCTCCTTATTATTCCCCTCATTTCCTCTCCCCTCTGATCTGCTCACAAATTTCATGAATTCTACCTTCAAAATTGATCTTGGATTGTCTTGGTTCACTCGGAAGCAGACTCAGAGATTTTCATGTGGAGGTTTGTTTGTTGGGGATGTACTCCAGAGAATACCTGTAGGGGAACAGGAAAGCAGGATGGGAGGAAGAGAGGTTGAACTTCACTGCAGCAGCAACAGAGGCCTCCGCTGGTTCCACAGGAGCTCTGGAGTTAGAATGGTCTTTCAGAGTTGTCCCACATTAAGGCGAGGGCCTTTGGAGTTCCCCTTCATTGACCAGTAACTGAGTGTAGCCAAACCAGAGGTGTGATCTTGGATGAGGCACTTCCCTTGGAAAAGGACAAGTCTCGGAGATGGACACATTTCTGCCAATGCTTCCAGAAGCTGAAGGAGTGAGTGTCTCAGTCCTGAGAGGAAATCTGTGCAGCACAGGACAGCCACCACCATGTCAATGTCTGTCTCCATCTTTACAGCTACCCATAAACTCACCTTGACAACGTGACAGCCTCTGAACTGGTTTTCTCTGCCCCTACTCGCGATGCCCTCCAATCCATTCTTTGGCAAACAACCAGAAGGATTTTTTTTTTGAATGAGAAAATCTATCAGCAAGTCATATATTTGATAAGCAACATGTATCTAGATTGTATAAATAACTGATATCAAACAATAAAAAGACAAATAACCTGTTGTAGTCTGTTTTCTCTTGCTACAACAGAATGCCTGAGACTGGGTAATTTATAAAGAGCAAAAGTCATAATGATCTTTTTGAAATATGAGTCTGATCATGTCACTCTCCAATGACTTACCATTACAATGAAAATAACATCCAAATTTCTAATCCTGCCTATGGCTCCTACTTATTAACATGCCTTAAAGCCAATTTCTGTCTTGATAGGCCTCCCTTAACTTTGAGCTTTCTGTTTCAGCAAGCACTTTGGTCCCACTTCCTTTCTTCAGCTATACTTTGAGCAGCTCCAGAGAACTCCTCAGCCTCTATGACATGCCAAATTATGCTTGCTCTTAGAAGAAAAGCATGAGACCCAGTAAAATACATAGAATTTGAAAGAGGAAGAAGAAAGTTGGATATGGAAAGGAACATAAAAAGGTGAGAAGAGCAACGTAGAAAGAAAATAAATCCTTGCCCCATGAAAAGCAAGAGATGAAGACTCTACTCTGTTTTGAGCATGCAGACCCCCAAAGCAGCAGCCAATGACTTCTAGAATGTTATCTTTGACCATACCCAGATACTTATTTGCGAGCATATGTTGTAAGGAAAGCATAAAAACACTGCCATCCCTGCAGTATTGGGAATTCAGAAAATCTCTCATGCTTCATCTTTTCATTGATTCCAAATGCATACATTTAATTTCATATCACAAAGCTATAGCAGACTGTTTGTACAAAAGACATCTGTGTTTATGTCAACTTGCAACTAACCTTGCTGTTTTAAGTGTGATATTATGGATGATCCCAAACAGTGATAAAACTGAAATCACAAATACATGGTTTTCGTTATTATGTAAATTTTTGGCTGTGGATTTGCCTTTCCTAAGTATATATTCTAGAAGTTATCTGTGATTCAGCAGTGGTTAGGATGATGTTCATAGATTATAACAATAATCTTCTTCATACTACAAATGAGGAAACAGGTCCACAGAGTCACAATGACTCACCTTAGTCACATGCTTCTTTGGTAGTGGAGCCAGAATCCACAACTCCCAACCCCTTGTTCGATGTACTCAGTGAAAGAGCCAAAATTGCAAACATGGAATGTTCCTCAAGACCCAGTGACCCAGTGACTTAGAGAGTTGTAATACTATTATTGGCCTTTTTAACATTACCCCTCAAGATGACTTAAACCATTCTTTAGAAAAATGTTAAAACCCTTTCAGATAACTCAGAGTGTATTCCAGGGTACAGAACAACAGCTGAGAATTATAAATTGTTCATTTGTTCATTTAGTCCCCTAAATCTATTCTCAGCTCCTCTCCTCGTTGTTCTATAACTGGGAGACTGATCCAATGGTCCCCATCATCTGAGCTCCTTGGCAGCCTGGCATAAGTAGGGCTTGGGCAATGGTCATCACCAAAGCCAGAGGAGGAGAGGGAGGTCAGTATATTTCTCCTCCTTGCACTCATGCTTTGACTACATTTTTGCCAAGTTATATATACCTGGGACTACAACTAATATTACACTCATTCAAACCTCCAACTCTCATTAGGCTTAAATATTGCCATTTTCCCTTCATTTCCCTAGGTGCTGGAATGGCTTCCCTTGTTGCTGGTTTCTGGGTACTTCTGCATCCCTTGTTGGTTTCTTTAATATCAATCCTCTGTGACTGGACGCTTAAACCAACTGATTTACTCTTTTTTTCTTCTGGAACCTGCCTGACACATACATATAGAAACTGAATGTTTCCATTAAGGTGATTCAATTAAATGTTCAAACTTGAAGCTGCCAATGGTGTACATATAACTATAATTAGCTGAATCCTTATTAGAAAAACCAACCAGAAATAGCTTTAAGTTTACTTGGGAGATATTGCCTGTGCTTTTCATCATAAAGAGAGCCAGGAGTAGGTTTATGAAGACCAGTTCAGGTGAGGGGGAAAAAAACAGAGAACACCACATTCAGATACTTGAGAAAGTATCACCTCTCTCCTTCCTCTTGGATTTATGAAGTAGTTGAAGTTCACATCTCAGAAATACCAAATAGCAGTAGTAACAATTAGATATGAAACAGTTATGTTATCGGAAAATGCCAGAATCCTGTGTGAAAAATTACTACATTACTACATTCCTGCAAATTCTTGACAGTTCAAGTCAATGTTGAGGTATTTTCACCAAAACAATGGCTTAATCATGCCATTATGAGCATATTGCTATATTAACTGATAAGGCAAACAGCGTACTGTCCCTTATCCCTGGCAGCAGCTTACGGGTCAGCCCACAAGAGGATGACTCCCAAGAATGTATCTCATAAATCCAGGCTTAGAAAAACTTCTAGCTTCAGCATTCCTGCATTTCTCAGTGACTGCACTCACTTGGAGACTGGCAGCAGTACCACTGAGATTTTATGCAGGGATTTAGGGGACTCTATAAGCCAGTACTGCCACCACGCCATCATCTTCCAGAATGCATAACTTGTGGAGCTGCCTCCATCTGGAGCATTTTTTTTTTAAAGAAAGCCAGTACATGACCACATTAAAACAAATCCAAGCCTTACTCCTGCAGACTGCTTATTTTATATGAATTTCGTCCCCATTTAATCACTTAAAAAAATTACATGATGTAGGTGTCATTCTCTATACACTTTTTTATTTACTCTTTTCATTCGTGTGTTTGTTTATTGGAATGATGGAAACTAAGGCTCAGAATGGATAAGGACTTGCCACAGGTCAAACGCAGCCTAAGAAGCAAAGCCTGAGGCCGGGCGCGGTGGCTCACGCCTGTAATCCTAGCTCTCTGGGAGGCCGAGGTGGGCGGATTGTTTGAGCTCAGGAGTTTGAAACCAGCCGGAGCAAGAACAAGACCCCGTCTCTACCAAAAATAGAAAGAAATTAATTGGACAGCTAAAAATATATAGAAAAAATTAGCCAGGCATTGTGGCGCATGCCTGTAGTCCCAGCTACTCGGGAGGCTGAGGCAGAAGGATCGCTTGAGCCCAGAGTTTGAGGTTGCTGTGAGCTAGGCTGATGCCACGGCACTCACTCTAGCCAGGGCAACAAAGTGAGACTCTGTCTCAAAAAAAAAAAAAAAAGAATGTTAGATTATGTAGGATACATGGATGGTCATCTTCTCCGTCATCTTTATTTTATAGGATGGGGCCGAAGATATTTTAAAATTGAATTAAACCATTAATTCTTCTTCATAGTACTTCAAGTATTGTTTAAAAGGCCATAGCAGAGCTTTGTAAGAGAGAAGTACAGAAATACTTTCTGTGACTGAAATTTGTGAAGAATATAAGAATGGAAATCATTTTATAATCAAAGTAAAAAAAAATTTACAGTTTATAAAGGAAGAAAGGCAAGCTTTGCCTAGTTGTAAACTCTAGACCCATTTCTTATATTCTTATCCATACCTCCTATGTGCTCAGACCCTACTGTATTCAGAAAGGGAGTTATTATGTGTTTGCTATCTAAATTTTTAGGTAGCTCTTGGAATGTGAACCAAGTGTGAAGACACTTGGTGTGGGTGTTCACTGGTAAAAATTTATTTGCTATTGAATCACACTAGTTCAGTTCACCATATCTTTCCTCAGTGCAGCTCAGCACTCTGCATAAATGCTACACTAGAATATCGACATCATTATTTGCATGCTTATCTTAGAAAGTGGAAAAATGAAAGAATGCAAAAAGGGCTTACTTTGTGACTGGGTGGAGTAGATAATTTTCTGTATGGTCTGGTTTAGTGATATGGAAATCACCCCTCCCATAAAGTGTACATTCCAGACATTTCAAAATAATGCACTGATCTTTGTATAACTTGTGTGAATGATAGCAAATACTTTCTTCATATAGGTTTTTAAAAAAAGAAGAAACAGAACATGATTATATGTGTAGCTGAACAACCTGACAATGCTGACAATTTTTCTAGGATCCCTTTCATAAAGAAATATAAAAAATTATTTTTCCCAGAGATTCAAGATTTTCTTAAAATGCAGAAGGTGTTGGATATTTTATTTTATTTTTCCTTGAGTTAATTTAAGATTTTTATTCTCTAAGAAGTTCATCTGAAAGAAAAAAATCTTTGTCTACATTTCAGCCTTGTCTTGGCCACAGACATGGGCTGATTCCTTGTTCATCGAGGTTCGTCATCACTCACTCCATTGCCCAGCTGTGGCCTTTCTCCTTTGGGCTTGGGGCTGTCTCGGCGTGAGGCCTCCTGAATGAGACCCAGCTCACCGGGTTCCATTCTTCATGTTCTCCTCCGCATCTCATGATCTAATGTCCAGCTGAGTTGGACCATCCTCTGTCTATCATTCTTGAATGTTAAGAAAAAAACAAATTCCCCTTTCATATTCTCCCTAGCGCTCACTTCTCATGCTCTTTGTTTCTCATGTTCACTTTCTCTTGTGTTGAAATTCTACTTTTATTTATTTCTTTTCATGACTTTTGCCTCTGTTAGGTCAGACTATTATAAACTAGTGATGGAATTAAGTTACCTTCATTTTGCCTTAGGACAGATGAGTACATTATCATGTGGTATGTGTCTATAGGAATGATCATGTAACTTAATTAAAAATTTTCTACCCAGAATTTGATTATATTTTGATGAAGTATTATCATCGTGGCATATGATCCACAGATAGCATGGAACAGCTCCAGATTGGAGGAAGGGTGTCTTTGGTTTAAGTGTCCAGAATCAGGAGGCTCAAATGGCTAAAATCTAGTACAAAAGTCCATGACAGACTCCCTAACTGCTCTCAGATCTCTGTGCGGAAGGTCAGGGGGCTTCCTGCCATCTTCTGGTAGTCCTTGTCAAATTCTTCATTTTGGGCCGCAGTAAAATAGTTCTTCCAGTCTCCAGGCATCCCTGAAACAAGGCAAAATCTCAGTGATTGCTGCAGGAGTACAGGGAGAAGTAAGCACATACTCTTAGGACCCCAACAAGAACGGGGAGAAGCAGAAAGTTTGCCTCTCAAAAATTGTACAGTGGTGTTGCTGGCAAAAATGAATAACAGAGCATGAAACATTTCTGGGAAATCTAAGCAGACCATGGGGACGAGAGAGTCAGATTTGGCATCTTCGAATATAAATTTCATCTACCTTTCCTCATAAAAGGGGAGATGGAGTGGTCCATGAAGCTGGTGGGCAAAGTGGTGTAGTTGGCCACTGGGTTTTGCTTCATTACATCAAAGGAGGTGTGATAGATGCATCCTGCATCTCCTGCCACAAAAAAGAAAGGGAAACACCTGCATGTCTGTTTGGGGTTTTGGGAGCAACACACTGCATTCCACACCTGGTAACGGAACACAGCCAGCTATGAGTGTGTCCCGGGGCAGGAACGTGCTCTACAGCAGGTTCACGCTGTGGTGGACACGGCTCTGTCACTTTCTGAAAAACCTACAGACCCCATGGTGTTGGGGGTATTACAAGTGGGCACAGAGGCAGTGGGAGAATCACAACCCAGGCTCTGGGGGTTTAAGCACATCCATGCCACCTACACTGGGCATTTCCCCCCCTTGGAATAGTTCCTGGTATGCTGCTGTGCTTGGTAGTAGGACCGCCTGGCCACAGACATCTGGAATGGGGCATTCTAGGTGGGGTCTGTCCCGCTCAGCAAGTCTCAGTGCATGGGCCGCACAGCATCCCTTTCTACCTTTGAAGTGATACATTCAAGTTCAGGGCTGTGCAGAACCACAGGGCACTATTCAGTTAGAATAAATCTGGGCTTAGATAAGGAGAGCCTCACTCAAACATGTTCTGGGAAGAAGGGGAGGAGGACTGTTGCGCAGGGAAAACCCTGGGCATGAGACTGGAGAGCCACAGGGGGCTTTTGTGTTACAGGGATGAGTAGGAAGGCTGGAAAGAATCAGGCTGGGCCAGCGGCCCTTGACTCTCAAGATCAGCTGACATTTAGGAGTAGTTCTGGAAAGTCATCCTTGACAGAATCAAGCAGGTGAGGGGACGTTCTTTCTTAGAGTTCTTAGTTCCAGGTGAGCCCTACCTAAAGGAATAAGGGTCTCTCGTCTGTGAGGGTGGCTGCGGTCACAGCTCCCATGAGTCAGCCTTCCTGTGTCTCATGTGTCCAGATCATTTGCAAAATGATTCACTGCTCTCCCCCCATCAATAGGTAGAAGGTCTTTCTTCATCTCCTTGAGACTGGGCTGGCCTGCGGCTTGCTTTAGCTGATAGAACATGCTGGAAGTGATGTGTGGGTGCAGGGATGGAGGCCTCCAGAGGCCGTACAGCTCTTAGAATGCTGACATCAACCTCCTGTGAAGAAGCCCAGTGTCACCTGCTGGAGGATGAGAGGCCACAGACAAAGAACTGAGGGGCCGTTGCCCACAGCCCACTTCAGCATCCCAGTATGTGTGTGAGGCCACGGAAACACATCACACTGAGCAGCTATGCATACTGACAGTCCAGCGTTAAATTAAGAAAAAAATAAAGCAAAAGATGCCACCTGCTCTGTGATACTAACTTCCAGAACAATTTTGCACTAAATCCTATAGTTTCTTTAACATGTTGGTATTAATATAAAAGAAAATATAAAATATATGGAGCCGAACATTTTTTCAAGTTGTTCCTGTCCTGTATGTATGCTCAGGCCCAGGAAGGTCCGTTGCTATTCCCACCTCCGTAACAGTTTTTCTGTGAGTGTCCGTATCCTCTGCATATACAGAGCTCCAGGGTGTGCTTCCTTTCTGCATCACACCCAGTGCCTCCTGGGAAGTCAGAATAGATGTTTCTGGGAGGCCCACCTCACTCCTGGGGAGCTGCAGTGACAGGTCGGCTCATGCGCCACTACAGTGTCACGGCAGGGAGGGGGTCGGGGGCCCGAAAGACACAAACACATAAACGCATCTGGGAAAGACTTTCCTCTTCGAAGTTTTCTTTTCCATATTTAATTTTCTAACAAACTGGAACTGATTTTTGGTTTAAGCATTCATTTTTTTCCCCTCTAAAATTGCCCTCGACAGGCTTTGGTAATGACAAAGAAATACCCTAGTGGGAATTTAATTTAATTTCATTTCCTCACCAAAAGTTACCATGGATGTCAGTGGAGAGAGAAGCTGCTTAACCTGACCAGGGCTGGAGAAGAAACTCCCTGGCAAAGGAGTGTAATATTATACATTGTTTGTGCTTTGATTCACATGTCTTGATGCTGTAGGGATCTATTCAGAACATACACGCACCAGTGTCGATGTAACATTTACCTGTGGGGAATAACAAGAGCAATTTATCATGATGTTATAATCAGGCCTTCGATTTGCCTTAACTATCTTCTTTCTTTCTTTCTTTCTTTCTTTCTTTCTTTCTTTCTTAAAAAGAATTCTGATGTAGCTACGAAAAGTGCGAACATTACTGGCATCTGGACAGTGTGTACATAAAAAGTGTGTATATTTTCTGTACTTTTTAGTATGCTTGAAATATTTTACAATAAAATTTATATTTTTAAAATGAATTACTTGAACAGAACCTAATAATTTGGTGGTTTTTTATCACCAGCGAAGGAGAAAGAACATCGTTTCCTTCTGAGATGCTCCACACCGAAGAATGAAACGTCCTGCTGGTGCGGCAGAGACCCAGGACTCAGTCTCACAGGCCTCGACCACAAAACGTGGCAGCGAAAAGGAGCCCAATCCCTGCTGCAGGGCTCAGGGGAGGAAAGGGGAGACTGAGGGCTGGGGAACAGGTGGAAGACTCAAGAATTAAAGGTGACAGCACAGAAATGGCTAGTGCCCCTTCTGAGCTATCCAAGGCTATCAGCCATGGCCAGATTGTTTCCTTCATAATGGTGTTTTCTGTGTGGCTTTCCAGAACTGGGGGGATACAGTGTAGGGACCTCATTTATGTCACAGTCACTGATGTGCCTGGGGCAGAGCAGCGTGTGGGAAGGATCAATCTGAAGATGACACCAATCCAGAGGAAAGCAGATATAAGAAACATAAACAGAGGCAGTCCAGAGTACTTTTGAATCATTTAAGTCCATTAGGGACACATAAATGCCACTATAGATTATTTCCAGAATCTCAGGAATTACTGTCCTTCACTGGCCTGGTCTCCTGTCTTAAAAACCACTAATTCATGTATTTTTTCTTTTTCTTTAATTTTCTTTCTTTTTTATTTTTTTTGTGTTTGGCATGTTTCGTGCGGGAAAGTAAATCTGGTCTGTGTTCCTCCATCTTCCCCAGAAGCACCGAGCTCCAGTGGGCGCACACAACCTCAGGTCATGCGGACAGGAGAGTGTTGTGATTTCTCCTCTCAGATTTCATATGCTGCTGGCCTGCTGCCAATTGCATCTGCTTAGACGTATATGTCAAATGACTGCCGGCTCCAGTCATCACTTCCGTTCTGCCAGAGCTTTGTGGGCATGAACTGAGCCTTAGCCTATTTTTATTTTGGGGGTAATTTTTCAGCAGCTGAGTTTTTAACAATTATTTTATTAAGTCTCTAAACTTACGAATAAAAATTATACTTGTTTATCACATGTAACATGTTTTGAAATAGGTATACATTGTGGAATGGCTAAATTGAACTAATTAACATGAGTATTATATATACTTATCATTTTTTGTGGTAAGAACACATAAAATCTACTCTCAGTGATTTTCAAGAATACAACACTTGTTACTTAACTGTAGTCGACAACCTAATTGTTTTGATTCTCATTTTCTGTTTCCTTTTAGAGTAGTTTAGTGTAGATACGGACTGTTTGCATTTTTGCATTTTGCAGACAGAGCTGGTGAGGTGCAGTATGAGATTTCTGACTCAAAGGCACCATCTTCTGTTGGCCAGCAATGGTTGCTTTACTAGATGATATTTTGTGTGGGGAGTTGGGGACACCGTGAACGGGTTTATATATGAGTTTTGATATTTAATATTCTTAATCTCGCAAACCCCTAAATTTCTCCTCTTGCTTCTATTTTCCTTCCCTGTGCACTCGTCACAAGGGCACCTCCCCCTTCCTCCTTACCCTGCGCCCCCCAGAGCTGCTTTGCCAAGTTGGCCATCTCAGGTCCTGTGCACAATCTGGAAGTCCCATCTCCAAACATGCTCTCCTCTTCCAGGGCTGTTTTTCAGTATTTTGGTGCTGAAATACTGAACCTTCAACTTTCTTGGCTGGACTTTCTTTTTCATTAAATTGATTTTAGCTCAATCCTTAGGCCATCCACTAATTCCCTTCTCTCATACATGGCATTTCCCAGAGTGCAGGAGACAGCTCATTGGGCTGTGAAGTTTGTTTTTCTACTTACGGGTAATTTGAAGTTTGGAGATTCCCTGTCTTCTAGCTAAGGAGAGGGTAGAGGTCTTCAGTAGTTTTTTAAATTAATTATTTATTGACAGAGTGCCTTTCAGGAATGCTCAGAGACAGTCACATTCTGAACACCTACTAACTGCATTCAGAATGGATATCACGTGAGGGACACTGTAAAGTAATATGGAAATGTACAAATACAGTCATAATTCTCTCTTCCAAACTGGTGGGACTGGAGAATACACAACTAAATTCTACTCCCTACCAATTTGAAGTTCAATATTGGGGAGCGTAAATAAATGGTTCCTTATTGCTCTCTCTGGTCCTGGCCCTTCTCTTGTTCCCTAGGGCTTTCCCTAGCAGATCTGTGTGCTAGACAAGAGGCTGAATCAATGGAAAAGCAATAACAGAAACGTTTACAGTTTTCTTCCAGCAAGTGTCACTCACCATAACTAACCCACCCAAGACTTACCCAGTACCTTCCCCTCCGTGAACTGAAGTCACCCAGAGAGAGTGAGCAGAGGATGCCATGGTCACGCCCACAAGGTGCCACCAGGCTGCTCTGGAGCTGGGCTGAGTTCTGGTCCCCACCTGTCACTGGACCTCAGTGGGGTTCTAGGGTGTGTTTAAACTCTACCTCTCTCTCTCTCACTATCTAAATACAAAGAGGAGGAAAAGAAGCTGATTCACGGGGCTACTGTGACATTAGTGTGCTCCACACTAGCTCTTTCACTCCGGTTTTTAAGACTATCCTGGGGTTACTGCTTAGAATCACAATTTGCCAAATCAGAGCGTCTACCCTCAATTCACTCTGCCACACTTCTCACTTTGAAGATGCTGTTTGTGGGATTCATTCGTGTGTGTCCATCCTTCTTTTAGCGCTGATGAGGCAAATGAACTCCTTGCCCAGGCTGCCCTGTGAGCGTGTGACCTTAGACTGAGCCTCTCTGCAGTGGCAGGAGCAGGGAGGAGCAGGCACACAGTCAGTGGTGCTGAAAGGTTGCTGGAACCATCCTGAGACAGCGTGTGCACGTGCTCATTTCCCTGAGAGGACGTGCAGATGTCCTACGATGTGAACCCTGGTGACAGTTTTCGCTTGTATTTTTAGAAGTATTCATCCGAGTGCTAATCCTTCACCACCTCCCCGTGTTCTAGCATGCTGCCTTCAATCTATCTGTGCAGGTTGTGACTTTTATGGGATGATATGAAATGCTTCATCAGTGATGCACCAGCGTTGACCTCAGAGCAACTGGCCAGACAGTGCAGGAGAAGACGGTGCCATCGATGTACTTTGGATGGGAAATGCTCCTAGGGGACCCGTGAGCCTGACCAGAGGCGATGGGTGGGGAGAGGGAGATGGGGGGGAGTTGAGGGGCTGGGTGGGCCTGGTGGGGAGATGGTGTGAGTGAGGGGAGCTGGCAGGAGGGCACCAGCCCTGCTGCCCAGGGGAGACCTGAGCCCAGTGTTGGTGTGAGGAGAGGGTGGAGGTGACAGGATGGCCCTGTCACTGAGGGTCTGGGCACAGGAGGCCACTCATTGTGAGATGCCAGCTCGGCTCCAAGGAAGTGAGGCTGGGAGCATGGAGGAGAAGAGGCCAGGAGATGAGAGGGGAGCTGAGGCCAGTGGGGCAGAGAGACCCGCGGAGGGCTGAGGCCCAGCAGGGTCTGGGGGTGAGGAAGTGGGAGTTGGGGGTACGAGGGAGGAAAGGGTGGCACCTCCACCAGCTCAGTCATATTGAGGGCACAGCTGGGGAGGGCAAGGGGCTGAGGGGTGAAGCAACAGGGGTAGGTGGAACCCCATTGGTGAGTTGGGGATGTGGGCACTGGTCTGTGTGTGAACGGGTGGGCAAGTCCTTTAGAGTCCTGAAAATTAATATAAAAATTTAAAAAACAAAAACTGGTAAAATTTCACATTTTTGGCTTGGAGTTATTGCCTTGAAGTGCCTTTGATGTGTCTCTAGGTGCAGAATGTGTGGCTCAAGTCACTGGTGCCCTGAAAGCCATCCTCTTCTTGCAATAGTATCGCTTCTTAGCACTGCTTCACACATAGGTTAATTTAAATGCAGATACTTGCTGTTGGGGTGCAAGCTGCAGCCTGGGGAGACTCAGCACTAGGATGGCGCCTCCTGCATCCTCTGGGACCTCCCCCTCATCTCCTGGACACGTAGGAGTACAGAGAGAGCAATTCCTAGTTTGGTTGCCAGGGGGCACTCTAGGATGGCTTTTGCCCATTGCTTACAGCCAAAGTCAATTAACAGTGTGAGGAAAGATTACAAACTGTCTTAAGCAGAATGAACCATTAATAAATGATGTGACCTGCGAATATTCCCTAAAATGATTAGGAAATAGTTCACCATAAAAACTAGATAAGATAGAATGGTATATCCAACCCTCAAATTAATTCAGAAAATACTACAGAGCTTATTTTTGATCACTTATGAAATGCTTACTAACTTCAACAAGTGGTATATACAGTGTAAGTTCATTAACTCTAATGGTTCTAATTGATCCTCCACATTAGAGCTGAGGAAACTGAGACACAAGTGATCAATATCAAGTCTCACAGGTTGTGTCCTTGGGGATTAGGACTCATGGCATTCTGTCACCTGGGTCTGAGCTGGTGGCCCCTGGCTTGTTCCTGGTTGAGGATGCTGACAGTCCCAGGTGGCCCTATTCGAGGCAGCATTATTCACATCAGCCAAAAGGTAGAAACCACCCAAGTGTCCATCAACAGATGCACGGATGAGCAAATGTGCTATTTACATACAGTGGAACTCTATTCAACCATAGAAAGGAATGAAATTTTGACATATGTTCCAACATGGATAAGTTTTGAAAACATCATGTTTAGTGAAATAAGCCAGACACAGAAGGACAAGCACTGCACAATTTCTCTTATATAAGGTACCTGGAATAGACAAACCCATAAAGACACAAAGTAGACAAGAAGTCACCAGTGGCTGGGAAGAGAGAAGAAGGGGGGATTTATTGATTCACCCCCAGGAATGGTGGTGCATGGGAGAGTTAATGTTGGTATCTCTGATGGCAGACTGGACACACAGCAGTGGCTGTAGCCAGGTTGGCCTCGGTGAGGGGAAGACCATGCTGTGAGCCCAGGTGTCACCTTCATCCCTGTACCACGGCCCTTGGCCACTGGCAGGAGTGTCTAGGGAAAGAGGCTGACTGCTCTCCACAGAATGGGATTATTCTGTCCACTTGCTCATTGAAATCTTCTCTGCAGAGGTCACCCTTTGGAGAATATCCACATGGTACACAATGCAGTAATCTTTCTGATTTACTTTTTTCCTGGGTAGAACCAGTTCTAGTGCTTACAATTGGCCTTTCCTGCCATAATTGTCCTCAGCCCACAGGTCAGAGAACCAAGATGGAGATGCTGAAAGTTGCTGAGTACGTGTCTATTCCAAACACACAGTGCGTTCAAGGGCACACTAGCCCCACTGTGAGACAGACCTGAGCTAAAACTCCATCAACCACCTGAACTCCAGGAGTCCCCACTCTGCTGGACCACAGTGATGTTTTGGGTCTGTAGGAATCAGTGTTAGATCAGAGCCAGTGGCCAGTAATTCCCCAAATGTTTAAAAATTTCCTTTTAACCAAGTCACAGTCACCTTGGTAAAAGTCTCTAGTTCCCTTTGGGGAAGACTGGGAGAACAATTAAAGATACAAATTTCTGGCAAAGTAGCAGCACTCAGCATACTTCCTCCATGTGACCCATTTTCATCACGGCAAAGTTGCACTGGGATTCACCAGTATACAGTGGAGACAAAAATCCCTGCCTTGGAGCAGCTTACATTTAGGCAATGAACAATAAGTGTAATTAATAAGTAAATCATACTGCATGTGGAAGGCAGAAAATTCTGGAGGAGAATAGAATGGGATCCTGGGGACCAGGAAAGCCTGAGAGTGGGGGCTGATTGGATTTGTAATTTTTTAATAGTCCAGCAGGCCCCATTGAGATGGTGACAGTTGACAAAAACTTAAAGCAGATGAGGAAGTTAGCCATGAGGTATCCGGGAGAAGAGTTTGCCAGGCAGGGGACCACACATGCAAGGCTTAGGGCTAAGGCAGCACCATGCCTGGTGAGCCCCAGGGACAGTGAGCAAGCCCATGAGAGGTGACCAGTGGAGGGAACTGTCATGCAGAGCACTCGGGACCTCTGTAGGGTATTTGGCCACTGCAGGGCTTCAGCAGAAAAGTGTGTTGAAGGCAAATAAAATATAGAGACAAATCTCTGAAATTAAAACATTTTATTTGGAAAGACAGAATTGCAATTCAGGGCATACACGCAGACTGGGTGACCTTCGGTGTGTCTGAAGAACAAACAACAAAGTTGGTTAGAGGCTTTATTAAAAGAAAAGAAAGGGGCTGGGCACAGTGGCTCACGCCTGTAATCCTAGCACTCTGGGAGGCCAAGGTGGGAGGATCATTTGAGCTCAGGAGTTCGAGACCAGCCTGAGCAAGAGCGAGACCCTGTCTCTACTAAAAAAATAGAAAGAAATTAGCTGGACAACTAAAAATATATAGAAAAAATTAGCTGGGCATGGTGGCACATGACTATAGTCCCAGCTACTTGAGAGGCTGAGGCAGTAGGATTGCTTAAGCCCAGAAGTTTGAGGTTGCCGTGAGCTAGGCTGACACCACAGCACTCTAGCCCCTGGACAACACAGTGAGATTCTGTCTTGAAAAAAAGGAAAGAAAAAAAAGAAAAGAAATGTTACATATTGCTCCTTGAGACAAAGTTCATAGGCACCGGTAAGTTTTCAGGGAGCTGGCAAGTTTTGATTGGTAAGTGATAGCAGTGGGTAAAGCTATTCTTAGACTTGCAGGAGATTGTTTCAGCATCTACAGATAAAAATGGTTTCAGGTTACAGCAGGCAGTTTCAGCGGCCAGGCTTGCAGAGAATTACATTCTGGAGCAATGTTTTGTGTCCTGAGTACTTTTCCCCGCTCCCCTCTCGACTCTGTTTTAGTTGGATATGACAAGAATGACCCAATTTGTATGATCAGTTTCCACGAGTGACATGATCTGACTTCTGATTTCCAAGGCCCACTCTGGCTGCTGAGAAGAGAATGTGACGAACAGATATAGAAGCACTGACACCTGATCAGGGCTATTGTGTAACTCGGATGAGAGGTGCTAGCACCTTGGACCCAGCGGTAGCAGTAGAGTGGTGAGAAGTGGTTTCGTTCTGGCTATATTTAAAAAATAGAACCAATAGAATTGGCTGAGAGGTTGGATGAGTTTTAAGAGAAAGAATGTTTCTGAGGGTTTTTTTCCTCTTTTTTAAAGCCTAAGCTACATATTTACATATATATTCCAATTCATCACACTGGATCATAATTCTTTTTTTCCCCATCTCTTTTACTTTGTACTAGACTGTCTGAGCCCATACGTTGGTCTGTATGCATCTTTAAATTCCCAATGCCTACTATAGCATTCAATAAATATTTGTTGAATAAATAAAAATTAAGTGTGGCAGATGTAAATTCACATCGGACTCAACACTGTCTTTATCATATCCCTGTTAAGATACCTTTTGCCTCAAGTATGAGAACCTATTTGCTAATCTCTGCACAGAGGCTAGCTCAGGCCCACCCCCAGTCTAAGAGATCAGGTTCCACTTGTTGACCTTCCTTCAGGCTGTATTAGTTTTCTATTACTGTGTGTGATATTGTGAAATATATATTTGGTCTTCATCTCTGTTTCCTGGCACACAGCTCCTAAAATCCTTCTCCAGAGTGAAAATAGTGTCTTTTGTATGCTAATGAGATGACTGGTGGCTAGGGGCCCCTAGATATCTTCAGGATAAGGGCTGGTCACAGGAGAGACTAAGACGTGATTAGGGTTAGGACTTTCAGCCCTGCTGGCCAACTTCCAGGGAGGAGAAAGGGGCTGAAGATTAAGCTGATCACCAATGGCCAATAATTTAATCAATCATGCCTATGTAATGAATCTTCCTTTAAAATCCAAAAGGATTGGGTTTGGATGCACTTCTGGATGGGTGAACACATGGAGGTTCCTGGAGGGTGGTGGTCCCAAACGGGACAGGGAAGCTCCACACCCCTTCCCACAATCCTTACGCTATCCGTCTCTTCCAACTGGCTGTTCATCTGTATCCTTTGTAATATCCGTTACACTAAATGGATAAAAGTAAGTGAAGTGTTTCCCTGAGTTCTCTGAGCCTCTCTAGAAAATTAACTGATCCCAAGGAGGGGGTTGTGGGAATCCCTGATTTATAGCAAGTTCATCAGAAATTGCAACCTACTACTTGCAGTGAGCATCATTGTGGGACTGAGCCCTCAACCTGTGGAATCTGACATTATATTCAGGTAGATAAGAGTCAGAATTGAATTCAATGAGAGAACACCCAGCTGGTGTCCTCTGAAGAATTAGTCGGTGTGTAGGAACCCCCTACCTGAGCGGCGCACACACACACACACACACACACAGAGACATCTAGTGTCAGAGTATTGAGTGTGTTGTGTGGTGACCAGAGGTGGTCTATATTGAGAGAATGGGGAAAACACTTTGGTTTTTCCCATATTTTACACTGTGTAACACATTACCACAAACTTAGCCACATAAAACAACATACTTTTTTAAATCTCACACTTTCCATGGGTCAGGAGTCCAAGCACAATTAAGCTAGGTCCTCTGCTAGGATCTCATAAGTCTGCAATCAAGTTGCCAGTCTGTGTTCTCATCTGGAGGCTCGAATGGGGAAGAGACTGCTTCCAAGCTCATTCAGGTCTAACAGAGTTCATTTCCTTATGGTTGTAGGACTGAGGGCTCCAGCTTTTTATTGGCTGTTGGCTGGAGGCATCCTGCCCTTCCTTCCTAGAGGCCTTCCTGCAGTTCTTTGCTCTGTGAGCTTCTCCAGCACAACCACTTCAGCAAGCCACAAGGAGAGGCTTCAGTCTGCTAAGAATTTGTATATAATTTAATCACTGGAGTGATATCCCATTACCTTTGCTTTATTCTCTTAGTTACAAGCAAGTCACAGGTCCCACCCACACCCAAGGAGAGGGCATTACCCAACGGCCTGAACACCAGGAGGTAGAAATCGCTGGGGGAGGGAGGGTGAGTCATAATGACTTTTATCATTAGAAACATGTGTGTTTATTTCCTAGCCCAACAATTCTGACCTTGTGTTAATTCTGGCACAGCATGGGCCCCTAGACCTGTGCTGTCCAATATGGTAGCTTCTAGTCCCCTATATGGCTACAGTGACTGAAGAATCAGACTTTTAATTATTCAAAAATTTAAATGAACTTAAATTTAATTTAAAAACTGACATCTCAGTTATTGGAAAAATGTGTGTTTGCAACAACTGGGGTAAATGAATCTAATATTTCAACTGTAAATTTTATGAAACCTAGACACTGATAAGTATCTCCACTGAAAATTCAGTGTTCAAATTGATGTTAGTTGTAAAATATACAACAGATTTCAAGGACTTAGTATTGAAAGAAATGAAATATCTCAGTAATTTTAAAACTGATTACATGCTGAAATGAAAACATCCTGAATATATTGGGATAAGTAAAATATGTTATTATAAACAATTACATGTTTCTTATTTATTTTTTTACAAAGATGGTTTACCAGAAAATTTAAAGTTCCACAAACAGCTTGCATTCTATTGCTGAGAGAAAATATTATCAATGGAAAAGAACTCTGTAAAATAATTTTAAAAGGTTTATTCTGAGCCAAGTGTGTGTGACCACGGCCCAAAGAGCCATACCCAAGAAGCCTTGAGCAAGTGGTCCCACTATGGTTAGGTTACAGTTTGGCTTTATACATTTTGGGGAAACAGGAATTATGCATAAAATCATAAATCAATACATGGAAGGCGTACATTGGTTTGGCCAGAAAAGGCAGGACATCTTGAAGGGGATGGGGCTTACAGGTTATAGATGGGTTTAAAAATTCTTTGATTTGTAATTGGTTAAAGAAATGAAGGTTTTGAAATGTTTTAAGTTAAGAATGTCTGTTAATCACAGGCAAGCCACCAGACATT
>CAUYSK010101998.1:0-47194 GCA_963575035.1 Avahi laniger
GCATGCGCCACCATGCCCGGCTAATTTTTTCTATATATTTTTAGTTGTCCAGTTAATTTCTTTCTATTTTTAGTAGAGACGGGGTCTCGCTCTTGCTCAGGCTGGTTTCAAACTCCTGAGCTCAAACAATCCGCCCGCCTCGGCCTCCCAGAGAGCTAGGATTACAGGCGTGAGCCACCGCGCCCGGCCTGAATGTTGAAGTTTTGAAAAATTATTTATAATAGTATTAACAATCTAAACTTTCTTTGTAAAATCAGTATATCTAAGTAAAAATAGACTAGAATGACTAACCTAAAAAAGAATACAGAAGGTAACTTGAATAGCACAAACATTGTGAAAGTGAGACCAGAAAGACTAAAGTTTAGAACACTACACTAGACTATTATTGCAGCTTTCACCACATCCTATCTTTTGCATAGCTTTGTGTGAATGCTAAGTGTAAACATTTTTTTTAATTCTTCATCATCTTCTTACATAAAATTTAATATGTATCATTTCCTCCAGAGTAAGCTTTTCCATTTTACCCCAAACATTCCCTTATCCCACCCTATTTGATTTCTCTGTGCACTGTAGGGAGAGATTGTGTATCTGATTGGCTGTTAAAGAGTCTCTACATTAAGTGACTTTATTATTATTTTTTTGAAAAACACCCAGAAATTAAGAAGAAAAACAAAATAAAGCAAGACAATCCAAACCAAATTAATCAAAGAGAAAACATGAGATGATGTCTGTGACAGCTTAGCAAAGCTTCAATTTCTTTTGCCTCTGAAGATAAATAAATAAGGTTACTAGCTTCGATGTCTTCATCCTTAAAAAGAGTTAGTGATTTCTAGAAGAGATGAGATTAATCTACATTTGTTGTACATTGTATTACTCAGATAATTGCACAACAAAAATTTAAATAGTAAGACTCTAACCCTTTGTATACCTTTTAAAAATTATACTTATCTGAAAGTTGATGGGAATATACATTTATCATGCATTCTTATCAATTTTTCCAGACATTTCTGTGAGTCTTTCTTGTCTGTTTGTTTGAGACAGAGCCTCATTCTGTCGTACTGGCTAGACTGCAGTGGCGTCATCATAGCTCACTGCAACCTCAAACTCCTGGGTTCAAGTGATCCTCCTGCCTCAGCCTCCAAAGTAGCTGGGACTATAGGTGCGCACCACCATGCCCGGCTAATTTTTCTGATTTTTTTTTTAATTTTTAGTAGAGATGGGTGTCTTTCTCTTGCTCAGGCCGACGTTGAGCTCCTGAATGCAAGCAATCCTCCCATCTCGGCCTCCCAGAGTGCTAGGAATACAGGTGTGAGCCACCTCACCCAGCCTCTATGGGTTATTTAGGGTAATTTAGAAAGCAGTGTTTTAAGTTGTCTAAATATAAATGCAATATTCGTTTTAGAACTGTAGATGATGTATTTGGCATTCAAACACCGGCAAGCAGAACAATTTCCAAGCATTTAAATTCAGTGATTAAATCAATTAAATTTAGAAACAAGAAAAGGATTTCATGCAGCATTATTATACCTGGTTGTTAAAATTGTTGAAAAAAGATCATGGCATTTGAGATGTTCCATTTCATAGAAATATATGCATATACTAATACCATGATATTTTCATTGGCTGAAAATAGATAGATCCAAACATTTGCTATCTAGTAACCTTTAAGGAGATATTTCAAAATGAGTTCCTAATTGTATGTTTTTAAACTGCCTCCTTTGAAGTTTTTCAGCAATGGGTAATGCAAATAATGGCACATACTTAATAAAGTTGTCTAAATATCAAAATTGCAGTTTATATTTTAAGATTATATCATATACCTGGGTATCTTAATGTGATGACTCTATATTTGTCCAAAAGGGCACACTATTAAAGTTTATAAAGCAGTAATAAAAAGAAATTAGAGAATATAAGACATTTTTCTTGTATGTGAAAATAAAAATATTTTTAAAATGTAAGAGTAAATATTCTTATCTTTGGTCTAGCTGTCCTATAAAAGCATATATAGTATCAAGGAGAATTTATAAAATTTCTATTTATTATAGCACTGTAAAAACTTCACAGAAACTGTTAGCCACTTAGAAATTTGGAAAGCAGAAGCCAGAAAGAAGAATAAATTAATATTTTTGGAACAACTGAAGCACTAGGTGACAATCTTTAGAATATTCTTATATCCCTTCTGGAGCTATATACAATACATACCTTTTTATGGCTATCATTTTTGCTCTCTTTTCCCTTGTTCAACAGTCAAATTTTAAAAACTTCAGAGGCAATATACTACTAGAAACTAAATCTTAGTGTAAACATTCTACATAATTTTATAACTTTTTATGGTAGAATTTGTAGGGCTGCAAAATCACTTCAGATTGAATATAACAGATAAATAATAATTTTAACATAATAATTGTGTTTTCTAATACATAAATGAAATCATTGCCATTAAGATTTCATTGCTGAAAACAAGTTGAAATTAGAAAAATGCATAAAATCCAAAAAGGTAGATAGAAATGACAGAACAAGGAGAAAATGTTGTCTTAAAATAGCATTTGAGAAAAATGAGTTTTTAGTAGTAGCAATTGCATTTTAAAAAATACATGGTTTTGCAATCAATTTAATAGATGCAAGGGGAGAAGGAAAGGAACCTGTTTACTTGAGATTTTTATTACAATTATGGCTCAGGCAATTAATCTCATATGATTTTTGAGGCAGAATACCTTCTGTTTTCAAAATGCTAAATGCTATTCTGAGATCCTTCCAGATTTCTAGCTATTGATTTTATTTGTAACTTCAGAGAAGGATGGAAAATACAAATTAATGGACTATTTTCTGTAGATGTTGATGTCTGATATCCGTGATAAAATTATCATCTTATTTGTTTCTATGACATATGTGTCCAATACTGTATCTGTTGAAATTATGGCAGGTCATCTACCCAAGTTAAGACTGCATGGTAATTTTCAATCAATATAACTTATGCTATGGTAGTAGTATAAAACATATTTCCAATCTAAATAAATGTTGACCAATTATATGATCCTCAAGTAATTAAGTAACGCTTGTCAAGCATGCTTTCCAACAGCATTCACATAGAGATTCCAAATATGAGACTATACAAATTTCCTAAATGTAAAGCCCTATAGTAATCTTGACCTCTGAGCATGATGATTTGAAGCTGGGGTGATAGATGTCGCCCAGAGAACTTACAACAATTTTTTCTATTATCATGGCATATGACAATAAATTAGGAAGGATCTTTTAAAATTGTAAGCATGAAAAACCATCAAAAAGATATGAAATCAACTATATAAAAATGTGAAACAGAAGTCATTGTTCTACTTTTTCCATTGGGATTCCAAACCATGTTTTTTCTCCCATAAAGACAGAAAATAATAACCAAGAAAAACTATAACCTAAATAAGACTTCATTTGTACCGTCTTGTGAAATGACATCTCATTTAGAGATTTCAAGTCATACCAGGAGAGATGTTGGACTTTCATTAATATTTTACTTTTCTTTATTTTATAACTATTTTTTTTCAGATAACCTTAATGGATGTGATGAAATGGCTATACTCTACCACCGGGTTCTGCTGGCACACATATATCTAATCAAAAAAGGTTCTAGGAGGGTCCAGTGGAGAGCAAAGGAATCTGTTTCTTGAAAGAATCAAATCTTACCCTCTACATAATTTTCTTTAAGCTGCATGAATTCGAGTTAACCAAAGCAACTAATCACTAGAGTTCCATTGCCATGAATTTAGTTTCTATGAATATAATCTCGTGTTGAACAAACTAATTAACATATGGACAGTAGCTTTTTGGACAGTATCCAGCCCACCCTGTTTTTGTGGAAATAGATGGGAGGTGCATGTGGTTCTCTAGTCCCTCCACATTGTATAATCATTCTCCTGGCTGAATAAAAATATTTCTATTGTTCTTTCTATGATAAACTATGAATTTATAAACTCAGAAATTTTTTTCAATGTCTGTTTTAGGCAGAGTGTGTTGGCTGCTGTACAGTATCAACTATTAATCAAATTAAGCTAAATATTGAGGCCTGAATATTATAAGGTGACAATCATTTGAAATAAGACTAAAAATCTCCATGGATAAACATGACTAATTTAAATGAGCCCTGGGGAGTTTTTTTTGAGAAAGTTTAAATGCCTGATGAATGCTGCACTGTTATTCTAATTATCATTCCATAATATGGCATAAAATAACAATCTCATTTCATCCTTTTATTTACAAAGCTTCTCCCATTATCATTATACTTTACCTGTTCAAGCTCTGAAAAATTGCTCTTCCTTGAGAGATTCATTAAAAGAGAATAATTATATTATATTTCACAGATTGGCAGAAAGAAAATGTATCTTTGAACAATTCCATTTCCCTGAACAGTTGTTCATTTCAGGGCTGAAGACAGGTCTATTAAGTACTTTCTACCCTTTTTAAACATGTCAAAGCTAACCATTAATACTGAGATTAGTAATTTGGTTCTGATTTAATGAAAGAATCAGTTGTTATTTGCAAAGCTCAATTTCTGTGAATGAAACACAGACAACAACATTTTCAAAAAGCATTGAATACCAAAAAGCATTAAAGAATTTTCTTTTGCAGAATGATTTAAATTAGTATCTCATCTGATAGTTAAAGCCCTTAGCATACTGACTTTTTTTCCTACAAATCCTTCTCGATCCAAAAAACTGCATAAAACATATTTTCTTACTAAGTCTGTGGCATTCAGATTTTCAAAATATCCTGTTAGAAAACCAGTAAGCAATGGAAAATCAACCATTATCAAAGAAGATTCCATTTTTAGATTTACCGAAAGAAATTTTTATGGAATTTATGACTAAAGGTCTTTTCAAAATTAAAAACAGTCATGTGCACAAAAATGTGATTTCCATAGAAAATAGGTCTGAGACATGTCATTTCCTATTTGAGCTTGTTGGTGCTGTGAAATAAGCTATCTGTGATCACATGCACGTGTATACTTAAATTTCTTTAGTAAGTAATTGAGTAAAAATGAAATGATATGTTCATTAGTGATGGTTTTGCCAAATTTTCTGTACTTGATGATAAATACTTTCTTCCCCATATATAGTCTTTTCTTCACAACCTCTCCCTGGCCAGCTCACCAAGCCTAAAGTACCAGAATATCTAATGAGCTTAGTAGGAAACAAGGTGTCAATGCATCTTTTACTCAGTCTCAAAATATGAAAATGCTCTTTTGATTTTAAAAAGTCAGTAATTGTATCAAATTTAAATAGCTATTTAAAATGTGTGTAGGATTTAAGGAGCCCTCAGAGATATGCAATGAATTAATGTGTATGTCTCATTTGAAAAGTATGTAACTAAAATATGCCGATATATTAACAGTGCTCTTTCGAGTTGGAGGCTTTGTACATTTTTTATAGTGAGGTATTGTTTTTAAATTCTTCATTAATATATTTTCTGTTTTTTTATTAATGAAAACTATTTCTTTTAAAAGATTTCAAAAAATTTTTATCATAATTGTCTTTGTTAAGATAGGCTACTTTAAATGTCTATTTGCTTTTTTTGTTTTTCTTTTCTACTGTTTAGTTTCTGAATATTTCATATATAAGTTGTCTTTGTAAACATTACTTTTCATCCAAATGTTCATATAAAAGTCAGCAATCAAAAAGGAACTGTAACAGGTGTTTTCATTCTTGAGGAAAGGAATGAATATGCTGTTTATAGAAGATACTGAAATTTCACTTCCTTTGCAAGTCAAGAGCCATTTTGTATCCAAAACATTGAAAAGAACCAAAAATGAAATAAATGAATTGCTTTAGGCATAAAAGTTGAATTAAACTAAAAAAACTGAAAATTTAAACTCCTGTGGTAGACTTTAGTAAATAAGAGTAATTACTAGTGACTACTCAGATAACATGCCTTGTATATATGTATTGTAATAGTGTGCGCGTGTGTGTGTGTGTGTGTGTGTTTGCATGTGTGTATGTATTTGCTTATAGGCTTATTTGGTTTATGGGGAAAGGGTAATAGACACGCAGATATCAAAATGAAGCACGAAGTAAGAACATTACTCGAACACAAATAATTTTGCAAATCCTGATTAGAAAATCAGGGAACCAAAGCACTAGCTCAAGAAGAAGACAGAGGGCATTTATTTTTGTTTTCACAGAGGGAACCCAGAGTGGGGGAAAACAAGACAAGGTTCTCTAAGAAACAAATCATTCCACCATTATCCCAAAGGAAAGGAGGATGGAAATGGGTGGACAGGAGAAATGAATTCCTTCTTTTCCGTCTTTATTTCCTTTTCTTCTGCTACGTGTCATCCCTTGAGAATAATGTATTCTTCAGATTTCATCACTGCTTCTTCTCCAGATGAGAAGGGCCATTGTGTAGTGATTCCTGTCACAGTAACTGAACCACTTGTTCTCTTCATGGAACCTTGTAGCACAGTTACACTTACTTGTGGACCAGAACACAAAGCTTCCTTCAGAAGACAGTAGTTCCAATACTGTATCAACCTTTTTTTTTTTTTTTTTTTTTTTTTTCTTTCCATGAAGTGTGTGATATTCCATGGGCAAGAAAAAAAAAAAAAAAACGCTAAAATAATATCACATCAGTTGATTTATCTTACACAGAATTCTTATCTAACCCAGCTTTCATTCTACTAACTCAGCTTTCATTTCTACTTTTGTTTCAAGTCAGCAGCCCCTGATAAGAAAGACTTTCAACATGGACATTGAAGACTACTGTATTTCAGTTTTTAATGTCCTAGAATATAAGCACCTGGCTGTAATAAGTTCTATGGTAAAGAGAAAAAAAATCTGTGACCTCAGACCAATTGTTGTCTTGGCCAACACTGTTTCATAATCTATATAAATGAACATAAACATTTCTGACTTTTCTACCTCATTGAGTGATTTGTACATCTTAATACATTTTGGAAAATAATTTACTACAGAAATATAAGATGATCTTGTTGTCATTCCATAAATTTTAAAATATGAACAAGACTACCACTCTAGAATATTTGAAACACTTCCAAAATTTGGCTTCCATTTGTGAGGGAGGAGACAGAGATTAAGGGGTCATTCCCTAGCTATGGAACAAGTAGTCCTTCTAGGAATTAATTTTGACACCACAGAATTATAAAAGTAAATGATACCAATGTTTCAGTTTATGGAAAATTTTTCTTTTTCTAAAAAAACAATATTGTGATGAAAGTAGTAGAGTTCTGAAGATTTAAAGTCTGTAAATGAGATCTAAAGAAGAATTAGACTGACTGCTTTCTGATTCACTTTTGATTTAAATTGTTTTTTTATCATCCCTTCTGAAGAATGGGACAGTTCCTATTAGATTTGTTCCAATAAAAGTTGGTTAGAATACATTTAGCTCTCGTCAGGTATTGAGATGACTGAAATATCTTGTTTATGCAGGTAATGTCATGGTGCCTTTCTTCCTCATGGTGAATCACAGAACACATTACTTGCTTTCTGCCTTCCCTTTAAAAGTTGCACATCTACCATCTCTGATTTTCTTAAGATTTTAGTGGACACGGTACTGATTTCCTGGGAACCACGTAGGCTAATCACCATGACCACCCCTACTGATCTAGCAGCAGAGACCACGTTACCTCAGCAACCAGTTCAAGTTGTACCTGCTGCTCTTAAATTTCTGATGCCCTCCCAGAGGTACACTGCATTACTGGTGATGCACAGAGCCCTCTTTAAAGTAGGCTAACGGGAGAAGTGCAAGTTGCCTAACAAATTAATGACATTGTGAGGTGTTACCTGCTGGGGTGAAAATAAATTGTAAGAGAAGACGGGGGACAGGTAACGGGCCCTAGCTATGCTGTAAAACTCTTTTCAAACTGACACTGACTGTGCGCCAATAGAGGTGGCAATAACTGTCAACAAGACTTTCGGCTCTTTAAGACATAGGCTCAGTAAGAGAGGAAAGGCTGAAGGAGTTCTATGATTTTGTTTAAAGTTTAACACCTCCTGCTTCTGAAGCAACTCTTTCTAGGCGACGGGGTCACGGTCTCATTGCATGTCATTTGCGACTCTCAGGGAAACTCTGTTAAGTCTCAAGATTTTGAATATGTATTCTATTCATGCATGTGTTGTTATTGTTTTATTCTTGGTGCTGATGGTGACGGTGCTATTTTTGAAGTAAAAAAAAATCTCACAAGGTTCAAGTATAATGTGTCTAGGTTCTCATAAAATGTAGAAAGTATGATCATTGTTCGTATCCTTTTGTCTTTTGAATAAGTTTCAGTTGCCTCAATTGTCATTGCATGTTCTTCATGGACAACCCTAGGGTAATTATGTCTTTAAAAGTAATATGGCCCTTTAAAGAATGATTTTCTATTGCTTGGTTTCTGTTGTTGTTTGGTATCATGTCTTAAATCTGACATTTTTTCTACGTAAAACTTTCAAATGGATACATAAAATGTGCATCTAGCTCTTTTTCCGTAAATGATCAGTGAATGAACAGATCACGCTTTTATTAACACTTTTTTCTCAACTTTCTAATTTCTTGATTAACTGATGGTTTCTGTCTTTATTAGGAATTGTGTAGGATGGACAAGACTTTAAAGAGTGAAACAAGAACTAGTTCTTGAATTGAGCAAACTGATTACCCTCATGTTAAATTTGTTTTTTCTAAGGCTAGTAGATGGGTTTTTGAAGACCATTTTACAATGTGTCATGCAAATTTAATGGACAGATTATAAGAAATAATCACATTAAGACCAAAAGTGTCAATCTGCACATAAGTCATTCACTCAGTAGTTTAATATGTGCCCAGCAAAACTGATTTGTGACAGCTCTTCCTTTTACTCAGTCTACTCAAGCCCAAGTGGTTTTTTTAATATTCATCAAATACACCAAGCATGACATCACCTCAGAGCCAGTGCACTGATATTGTCTCTGCCTGGAATGTTCTTATCTCACTTCTTCACATGGCTTTGTGTGGCTTCACATAGTTTCTCCCTTACTTCTTTCAGTTCACTGAAAACAAGTTCCAATTAAAATATGCCCTTTCTGGAGAGGCTTTCTCTGACCTCCTGTCTAAAATATTATCGCATCTTCTCTCATCCCCCACTCCCCCTCCCACTACGTGTTATACTTTTGAAGAACCTGAATACTGTAATGAAATATAACATATGTGCAGAAAAGTACACACATCATATATATACCGTCAATCAATTTTGACAAAGTGAACAGACCTATGTAACCACTTTCTCGCATGAAGACATAGAACATCATTACCGACACCTGCCCTCCACAATATCCTGACACCTGTCACTGTGTTCTGCCAGTTTTGGAATTTTATATAAATAGAATTATATAGCATATATTTACTCATGCCTGGCTTCTTTAATTCTATATTTTCACTATTCCAAAGTATTTATTACATAAGTATCCAGTTTCTTCCAGAGTGGAGCTATTATTAACTCTACTGCTATGGACATTATTATCAAACATTATATTAATATTTTTATATATATTATATATTTTTTTCTGAGTATACACTGAGTAATGAAAATTGCTGGGTCTTAAGGTACCTATACATGTACAGATTTAGTAGACACTGCTCAAAGTGATTGTGCTGATTTACATTCCAACCAGCATTGTTACAAGGCTTGCAGTGGCTCCTCATCCTCACTGATACTTTGCATGATGAGTCTTTTTAATTTAGGCATTGTGCGTTAATTATGCATCTTTATTGATGCCTAATAGTGTGTGTGGAGCACCATTTTATGTGACCAGATGGTTTTGGTATTTTCTTTTGTGAAGGTCTGCTCAAGTCTTTTGCCTATTTTTTATTAGTTTTATTTATTGTTTTATTTATTGATTTATATCTGAAAGAATTAGTGTATTTTTTTCTCTCTATGGGTTGAAAATCTATGAATCTATTTATCAATCCTTATGCCATTACCACACTGTCCTAATTAATGTTTTATTCTTCAAAAAGAACGTATCATTTACATTTTCTTACACATTTTAGAATCAACTTATTAATTCCTTCCCTCTCCAAATAAATAAATAAATAACCACAGGAATTTTGAGTGGAATTGAATTGATCAATTTAGGGAGAATTGGCAGTTTTGCAATATAAATTTTCTGATTGTTGGCCATGGTTTATCTTTCCATTTATTTTGGCATCTCTTAGTTTCTCATGATAATGGTTTATAGTTCTCAGTATAGAAGTCTTCTGCCTAGACAGTTGATGTTTTTGGATGCTATTCCAAATAATATCTTTTCTAACATTTATTCCCTAATTATCTGCTATTGTTCAGAAATACAAAATTTCCTAAAGCCACTTAACAGTTCTAATAATGTATCTATAGATTCTGTGGAATTTTAGATATATGGAATCATGTCATCTGTGAGTGATGACAGTTTTATTCCGTCTTTTCCACCCCTGAAACTTTTTAATTTTTTTTCTTATTTCTCTGGTTAACATTTCCAATACAATGCTGAATACATGGGGTGATAATGCACATTGTTGTCTTCTTCTTGATACTGGAGGGTGAGGGTAGATTTAAATATTTCACCATTTATCTGATGTTCACTGTATACTTTTACAGATACACCTTATCAGACTGAAGAGTTTCTCTTTATTTAAGTTTACTGAGTTTCCATTATAAATTTGTTGAATTTTATAAAATTTTGTTACTGCATCTATTGAGAGAATCATACAGTTTTTTTCTTCCTTCTGTGAATGTGGTGAATTACATTTCTTCATTTTCAAATTTTGAAGCAACCATGTATTCCTTAAAGAAATATAACTCTGGATGATGTATTATCTTTCTTATATACTACTGGGTTGAATTTACTAATATTCAATTTAGAATTTTTGCATCTATGTTCATGAGAACGGTCAGTAATTATTTTTCTTATAATGTCATCATCAGGTTTAGTTAATGAGGTTGTGCCAAGAAGTACAAAATTGCTAGACATTTTGGGTTTTGGAGGCAGGGTAATCTGCACTTGTGAGTATGGCTCTGATTCATTTATCTAATTATGCAGAAGCTTACAGGTTTGTGTCAGACACAGAACAGGAAAGGGTTCTGTAGTAGGTCAGACTGAAATGCAAGTATCACAGTGACTTTGGGCCATAGGGCAGACATTAAGGTAGTAGGCTTATGTGTGGTAGGAAAATGTGCTGTGTGGAGTTGATGGCAAGGCTCAATAAGAGAATCACAATGCGGACCCTTAGGTTACGGAACAAGGCTATGACACTTGCAGCAAAAAACAAACAAACAAAAACTATAAGTCAACTGAAAAGCAGCTCTGGGCATACTACTTGGACTTTGTAAATATGGAACATGTGACCATGTAATAGCAAGTGACCATACTGCAACTACAGGGGCCCACACCCACACCGTAAGCTCAGCTTTGTTGGACTCGCCAAGTCATAACCTTAGAAGTTCATTGTAAGGTAGAATTATCGCATCTGGATCAGATATGAGTAGGGCCAGAGAACAGGGAAAGTTGCATTAGAAAGTATGCCTGATTCGCACCGCTGCTGGACCACCACTTCTTCCTCAGCTCCCAATTATGACTCTGAAAACCAGATGTCAGAGAAGGAAAAATTCTGACATTTTTGATGGTCGTCTTGTTATGTTAGTGTGCATCAAACCATGGTCTGCTGTTCCACTACAGTGCTTCTCAGGGACAATGGAAAGGAGAAATTCCCAATGAGTAGAGCTCTGGAAAGCACGACTAGTCATTCTTTGTATGAAAAGAGAAGTAGCCCAAAGGGAGAATATACATGGACTTACATGTATCTGGACTAGGAATCACAAAGAAGATGCTTGTGGTTGGATTTACAGGAGTGGGAACAGTGTACCACTTCTTTATTAGTACTAGGAATTACAAGATGCAATACTTTGTCTTTTACTTTGGAGGACATGCCCTGACATATAGCACACCACTGGACTCATAATATAAAGATGAGTCCCTGAACATTTATAGAATTTATCTGTCACACTCTGGAGAGTCATTGTCTTACCAGGGTCTCATCTAGCTCAATTAGCAAAATAGTATACTGGTTCTCAAATTTTTGTCTCTGGATCCCTTTACACCTCTGAAAATTATTGAGGACTATAAAGAACTTCTGTTTATGTGGGGTACATCTGTTGTTATTTACCATATGCAAAATTAAAGCTGACAATTTTTTTAATTTGAATAAATTTAGAGATACAAGTGTAGTTTCATTACACAGATATATTGTGTATTGGTGAAATCTGGGCTTTAACCATCAACTAAAATAATGTACATTGTACCCAGTAAGTAATTTCTCATTCCTTTTAAATTTTAAAAATACTTATCTTGTCATTTAAAAGTATTAATAAACCTGCTACACATTGATATATTAGTAAATAATA
This sequence comes from Avahi laniger, assembly GCA_963575035.1. Classification (NCBI taxonomy): domain Eukaryota; kingdom Metazoa; phylum Chordata; class Mammalia; order Primates; family Indriidae; genus Avahi; species Avahi laniger. The sequence continues at coordinate 12,395 of CAUYSK010101998.1, forward strand.
TACATATATTTTAAACTAATTATATTTTCAAAAACAAAAATTTAGTAAGAAAAGCGGCACTGTGTTGATTTTTTATAAATCTCCTTTTTAGTATCTTGCCTAATAGAAGAAAGTTGAATTTCCATATCTGCTTCTCCATTCCATCTATTGCAATATGATTTTTTAATTGAGATTTTAAAGAAAATAAAGCCTCACACAAATATGTAATTAGAATAAAGGGTGGTATGTTAATAGTCTTTTCAAATACTGTTAGATATTATTCTTTGGTACTATATCAAAATTCAACAAGTAGTAGTTTCTTAAAGTTAATTGCAGTGTGGAATATGGAAATATGTCTATCCATTCTTCATGCTCTGTTACATTAGAATATACAGGTGTATCTTGACCTTTGAATAGATCTCTTACCTATGTCATTTAAAAAAATCAGTTCTCTGTGATATTCAGATTTTCAATATTGACACAGTTTATTATATAATATTAAAAATCACACTTATTAATTTCATGCCCAGATTGGTAAATATAAATTTTTCTAAATTTCTAATTTTCACTTGAAAGATTAAATTTTATTGTGGGGAAAAAATACTATCAGCTGTTTTCCGTAGAATCAACAAGTTTGTTTCTTCCATTTTTAAGAAAATGTGTGCCAAATACCCAAATCTGAATAGCCATAGTTTTACTGTCAATAGCTCTTTGACATTTTATAAAAAAACATTTTCCATGAAAAAGTGGTTAGTTTAGTTCACAACTCAAACAATCACACGGATGTTTTTTCTTTAAACAAATATTCCAGTTTGGTAGGTAGCAGAAGTGCTTTATGCATATTCCTCATTTTGCCACAAAGAATATTTAAAAGATGTAATGAAGAGTAAAGATCTAATAAAATTTTTACTGCTTCATCGAGGACATTTTAAGCCTTTTTTTAAAAAAAAACCGTAATTCAAGAAAATAAGCAATGCATTAATTACTAGTATAGTTAGGTACTACTTGTTTAATGTTAAGGAGCCAGAAATTTTACACAACCTTGTGTTTGCCACTTCGCTGCAACTGTCAACAAAATGTATGAAAGTGATTTTGACCTCATTAATGTCTGGAAAGTGTTTCAGGGCCCCTCAATGTCCACAAACCACATATGCAGAACTGCTGATATAATGCACAAGTGTGATATTGAGTACACTCTATAAGAATGTCAGATCCCTCTTCACTGCATTATGATGAGGTCATGAGAATTAGCAGAACCCCAGGTTAAGACCATATATGTATACTATTGTCTGTTCCACAGAGATCTAAACTGATTCTGATTCTCCTTTCCGAAAGGGACAGAAATGAATGTATTCTATAATTTGATGTCTTTATACTTCACATTGAAGGCTGTATTAATCTGCTCCAGAAAAAAAAGACCGCATCTGGCACAGCAAATGCAATTGCTGTTACTGTGTGTACAAGTTTGTAGTTGTTCACTGTCATATACCATGATCCATCTATATTCTTATAGGTGCTAGACTGGTGTTGTAAATGAGAATAAGCCAGAGACCACCCATGCCTTCTTTAAAAAGAAAATGGCTTAAAACAAATAATATACTATAAAAGGGTCTTAGATTTATACCAAAAAAAAAGAAAGCATTGTGAAAAATAGTTTCTGACAATATCAATGTTAGGAAATCAATAAAGATAAAAATGGGGAAAAAATTGTGGATTGGGCAATAATTGATAGCTCAAATACAGAACGAGAAACCAATGTGAGAGATCTGCCAATTACAAAGAATGTATTATCCAATAATACCTTGGGAGATCTTGCAAAAGACTACTTGGTGAATCTGTGGACTCGGTGATTACACTAAGGTCCGGATGCCAGCCCAAACTGCATTTATTATCTGGCTCCCATTGTGCCTTCATTCTATTAGGGAGACTATAAGATCAGTTTTGGTCTCAGGCTACAAATTTCTATTTTTGACTCTGAATCCAGCAATCCTCAAAAGCTCTGAATTTTTCTATTTACCTGGTGCATAGTCACTTGAGTAAATGGCCTTAGGTCCCTTTGGAAAGACTGGGGAAATTACTCTCTGATACTCTCATGGTATAACTAGTTTCTTTCCCTAAGAGATCTGTCATCCCCTTCAATCAATAGTCTTCAAGGAGAAGTTTAAAAATCAGGTCAGGTCTTGAAACTGAGCAAAAGATTGAGATTTGGAAAAAAGGAAAGGTGGAAACTCATCCTTAACCAGTGATCACTTATTCTTGATTTCTCTTCATTGCGTAAATTAAGCAACAGCCTTGGTGGCTGCCCATCTGTCTTGCCTGTGAGAACTGCATATTCTGTGTATTACTCTCTTGTTTTCTAAAGGTTAAACTCCATGTTTGCCACTCCTGTTTTCCTGCTCATTGCAATAATTGCATCTATGTTTCTTCTGGCAATTAAGTACCACCTCTTGGTATCTATTATTTAGAGATTCTACCATTCCCATTTTTATCAGAAATCCCAGTTTTACAAGTTATATTTCACCTCAAACCAGCTAGCATTTAGAGGACAGTTAACCACTGAGCTTCTCAATGATTCTGATGTCCTCCACAGCACAGTCCCTTATTGTTTGGTAAATGGAGTGACCAATGGCTCATCCTTTATCTAGTGGTTTTTCTGGCCTTGCTTATATATTTTATTAGTTATGCCCAATACACTGAATCCTTTGATCCCATCTTCTTTCATTTTCTATAGCGGTTCTGAAATTTCTACCTCACTTAAAGTGGGCCGTAATTTGTCCAAGTTTCGAAGAACCATCCTAGTAGCTATTAACACCGTCTCTGAGGGTATATGCCAGGATTTTAAATCTTATATCATAACAGATGCTTTCATATCAATTAACTGCCGTATCCAAATGTATATTCTTTGTCTCACTTTGTCGAGGACCCTCAGGATACTGCTGTGTGCACTCTCCCAGCTCCTGCAGATCCTTCAGCAAATTCAGTGACAGCCCCTCTCCTCTCTTAGCAGTCCCATAGCATCCTTGTTCTGGCAGTGCTGGCATTTGACCCTCAATATTTGTCTGGCTGTGAGGGAAAGTAATGGAAGTAAATCCAGAAAAAGGGCAAGAATCATCCTATAAGAAACCTAACTCTTTTTAGGACTCTATACAATCTTTAGATGGAGGTAGGGAAAGTGTTATCTCTTGAAAAGAGGAAGTGGACCACTTCCTCAGGCCCAGAATCTAGGAGTTCTAATTTCTGAATCTCATCTCTCCAGATATTCATGTGTCATTATCACAACTATCAGGTTCTGAGCATGGAATAGGAGACCAGAATTTTCTGAAGTCTGCTGCTTTTATGATTAAATTCTGAGCCTGGTCCTCTACTCTCCTTGCTCTTTGGCTACAGAAGATTATATTTCCTTGAATCTTGTGAAAGATTAATCAGTGTGGTTTTTGCTTTCACATGGAGACATTAAGGAAGTTATATTGAAGATCAACTAGGTGCTAATGCCTGCAGACACATGGTGAACAAGACAGATAGGGCTGTGCCTCTAGCAGATTATGTTATTTAATCCTAACAACAATCAGCAAAGAAAGCAGTATTTCACCATTTCTAAAGCTGAAGAAAGTCAGACCATTTAACTGGAATGCTAGAACAAAAGAGCATTAAGATTGTTAGACACCTACTTGCAGAACTGAGAAAAAATGTGTCTTATGTGTTTAACTTATTCTAGAAACAAAACTTCATTTTGCCCTAGCAGAGACTCTAAGGGCTTTCTTCTCTCAAACTTCCCACCAGGTTTAACAGCACACAGTCCCTCTTTGATGTCTTCAATAGAGCTCACACATTTCCCATTTTATCTACCTTCATACTTGCAGTTTCACACTTTTTTCTAAGTTTGTCTGACAGCTTTCTAACTATTATGTAATGTGTGTGGATTTGTTTCCATATCTCCATTCATTCGTACCACATATTAAAGAAGATGCTTATGACTTGGTATTACTTTCTCTGTTAGTTATAAGATTTGACAAAGATATTTGTGATTAAAAGAAAAATTTCATTTGGATATCTTTTTAATTTTGGGGAGATATATTTTTAAATGTATATTTTTATACCATTTAATGGTGTGTTAATATTAGAAATACCTTATTATAAAGAAGTTTAGGTCTTTTAATTTAGTAATCATGATGGAAGAAATCTATTATAAATTAAATAGCATAGAAAATGGTTTATATCCAAATACATTCATTGCATAAGGATAAGTAATATAAATATCCAAATTTAGGGAGTATTTTTAAATTAATCATGTCATAGTCATTAAAAATTATAGGTTGAAGAATTTTAATAACATTTGAGAATGTTCATGATATGGAATTAAATAAAGAAAGCCTGGTATAAAGCTACATTAAGAGTATTTTTATTTTATTTTTAATATAAATATGTACTTGTATATAAAAAATAAAAGTGATTATTTCCCAAAAAATAGAATAGATTTTTTGACATTATTTTAAATTTTTTAGATTTTCCAAATTTAGTTTACATTACTTTTAAAATCAGAAAAATATGTTATTTCAAACCTTTTATTTAAAAAATATTTACCTATATCTGTCATTAAAGCCTTAAGCCAGTAGGATTTTTATACAAATTGATTGATGCATAGAAGCCAAGGGCAAGGTAATTTCCACACAATTTAAGAAAGTCAACATGGAAATGGTAGAAAAAGCTAAAAACTTTTATCAAAGTTTGAGTAAGATAGTATATGATTCTTCTAAAGTAAAAAGAAAAATTAAGTCAGTGATACAATATTATGTTTAGGAAAAAGCACAACAGATATAGTTAGCGAAGCAGAAGTAAAACAAATGACTTGCTTTAAATTATATAACATTACTTTTATTCATATTAACTACTGATACTAAGCTTTTTCCACAGATTAGCACATTTGTAAGTTGTCTTTCAGTACTATCCATGGTAAATATTTGTATTTGATTTGTACAGTTATGAGCACATTTCTTTAATCCTAAGAGAAGTTCCAGCTGTTCTTTTCCTATGTGCACATACAGCAGCCAACTGCTCATCTTTCATTAAGAACATCCTCTAGTCTTTAACCTTTACTGTTCTTTGACTCTATTCAATTAATATGCTCAGTCATACACTAGAAATATGTTAAAACTTGAATTAAATGTCTTGGATGAAAGCTTACAGCACTACATAATTTTCTATGGAAGATTTTAATTAATTGAAGTCTGAAAATATTAACTGACTATCAGCATTTTCTATACTATTAAAATTCTTCAGTTTTAGAAATTAGAAAGAGGTATAGTTTGAGACAATTATTATAGCTATTTGGTATTGGACTCCTACTATACTCAAGACAAAATTAAGCAAAACCCTCAACTATTTATACATTTTCCCACTAATATTATTGTATAATATTATGTGTTAAGAAATGTGGTAGATTCAAAGGGAAAGAAGGGTAGAAAAGAAAACAAAACCAGTAATTACAATAAAAAATTATAAGTGCTGTAATGGGGAAGTCTTGGTGATAAAGGCAGACATACTAAGGACACCAAATCTTGCTGAAAAGATTAGGGAAATTAGAGAATACATGCATTAAGATGAGAACTGAAGAATGAGAATGAATTAGATAAGCAAAGAGGAAGAGGATGTTCATATTATTTCAGGTTCCTGGTAGGGCAAGAGGACACATTGGATGGCCAAAGGTATTACAGTATGAAATTGCAATAAAATTAGCTAATTATTGGCCCTAATATGTGGCTGATTTTTTTTTTTTTTTTTCTCCTTTATAAACTTTAAGCACCATACGGACAGGGAACATATCTACTTTGTTTCCTCTTGTATTCCCAGGATCAAGTTTGGTGACTGATTCAAGTCTCATCCACTCTTTTTATTTCTTGAAAGTTCTTCTGCTTTCATGCTCTGCTTTTCCCATGCAAAACAACATTTAATAATTTGGGAGAAAAATTTAAATACAGACCTCTGGAAAAACAAAGTCAAACATGTGGCATTATCATAGAATCTTCTGCTTTCTAATATTTGTCTTATAAAATGAGAAACCTGAAGAGAATACAGTGATCGCTATCATGATAAGATCATTGACAAATCAGGGCCTTGAAATTACACTGATGCATGTGCGAGACAACTGCTAAGAAGCCCTTCTAGTACCTGAGGCTAGTGGCAATTGCGCCATTTGATAGATCGCAAAGCACTAAGCCTATAGATAAACGCTGCAGTTAACATGTTCAGAATGCTTTGATTTTCAGCTCTAAACAACAATTCCAAACATACAGCCAAGTACATGCAAGTTTTTGCTCTTCTGAAAATCCTTTCACCCTCATCCTGACTGCCTCCCTGTCAACCTCCAACTTAACTAACAAAGATTAGACTTGTATTTAATGTCATCAAAATGAGGCAAGAAGGCACAGAAAGACACACATCACATGTTCTTATGCATATGTGGGAGCTAAAACAATTGATCTCATGGAGGTAGAAAGTACGGTGGTGGTTACCAGAGTCTGGCAAGGGTAGGGAGGAGAGGGAAATAAAGGGAGGTTGGTTAATGAGTACAAAAATGCAGTTAGATAGAAGGAATAACTTCTAGTGTTTGATAGCACAATAGGGTGATTATAGTTAATAATTTATTGTATATTTCAAAATAACTAGAGGAGAAGATTTAGCATAAGAAATGATAAATGATAAGTGACAGATATTCCAATTACCCTGTTGCATGCATGTTTCCAAATATCGTGTATACCCCGTAAATATGTACAACTATTATGTATCCATTAAAAATGAGATGAGAATCTCAAATGATATCTTTATGAGACGTGTGTAGTGAGTGAAAGTCATACATAACACAGCAATAATCTGTGTAAACTCCAAAGCTGGAGACTGTCTGTATTGAAATAGTTTTGTAATACTGTATTGTCAAAACTAGTGAGTGTTAATAATATTGAATCCCTTAACAGGTTTCATTATGCCTAATATAGGTCTACCATCTCATGAATGGACAATTTTTACTTTATTGAGCAGCTGAGAAATTCCATGAAATTTCCTTAAAATTCACAGAATATTGAAAGAAATGTTTTATTTCTCAGATTAAAAACTGAAAATCAAATGACATTTATGAACTGTAAGCTCACTACTGAACACTAAATTGGCAATGCTTACCTACCAGGGGAAATATCTGTGAACTGAACATTGGTTAGCAATTGAAGAGAAAACAATCTGTTTGGGCTGTAATGTGAAAAACGAAACCAGCAATTTCTTTTTCCGAAGCTCAGCTCATTACCTGGCCTTGTGAGGCAGAAAAGTAGATGTAAGTGAATGCTATGAGACTTGGCACAAAGTGGGGCTGTGGAATGTTGTGTATTATGACAAGAAAATCTGGGAATATTGCAGAAATCAAAATGCTGTTAATGGTGCAATAAAAAAATCTATAAAATACCGCGATATAAAAATAAGCTGTCTTACGTTAACTGGGTGTAATGATGCCAAATGTGGAACTCTGACAGCCTAGGTGGATCTCAAAAAAATAAAAATATAAAGATAATTCATCTGAAAGGTAGTAATTTTAACTTGAAGGAAATACATAAACCTTAACTTTAGTGTGAAGAATTACAGGCTGATTTGTTATTTTTGAGAAGAGCATTTGCAACCTCCTTTGCTTGAGGTAAAGGGCTACGTGGTGTGTGTGTGTGTGTGTGTGTGTGTGTGTGTGTGTGTGTGTGTAAGAGAAAGAGAGAGAGAGAGAGAGAGAGATTAGTTCTATGACACCAAACCATGTAGAATAATGGACAGGTGACATTAAAAATAAAAAAGAGTGAAGAAGCACATGTTCTAATCCAGGGTTTCATTAAAACATTAAATTATCTGTGTACATGTTAGCTTTTCATCTTCTAATATTTAATAGACTTTTCAATTCTTGGGTGACTTTCGTGATGGTAAAAAAAGTGCAAGCAAAGTGCATAGAAACCTTGAAGCACATGCTAGGCTGCTTGCGACATAAGGTTTCTGGGCCACATTACTGTTTATAACTAAAGAGATGATAAAATGTTTACCTGGAGCCAGTGTAGTAGCATAAGTGGCAGTTGACCTTTGGACTTTCTATCCCTGTTCTGGCTGGCTTACTGTGATGACAGAGAGTGCCATCGTGATTTACTAGATGTATTTGAATTGGAGCATGAGCACAGTGTAGCTGGATCAAGACCAGGTTTGGTCTGAGCAAAGAAACATCAAGCAGTAAAGAAAATATTAAAATGAATATATAAAATAAATCAGTATTCAAATGGTAAATATGACAGGTAAGTTATTTTATTTAATGAAACAGAGATACAGTGTCAAAGGATCAATAATCAATAGCAAAAACATAGTTTGTTAATTTACAACTAAATATTCATTTATTATTACACAAAGGTGAAACATTCTTCCATAAAGAAAAATATAGGCTGGGTGCAGTGGCTCACACCTGTAATCTTAGCATTTTGGGAGGTCAAGGCGAGAGAATCATTGAGGCCAGAAGTTTGAGACCAGCCTGGACAACATAGCAAAACCCAATCTCTATAAAAAAAAAAAAAAAAGCTAACCATGGAAGGGAAAATAGTCATAACTACCAAAGCAAAGTTCCTTGAAGAGCATATGTTGTTCCTCAAGTTAAAAAGGAAATACAATAATTTTTATCATTACATTTCAAATAAATGTTGTCATTAAAAAAACTTTGTCATTAATATTTAAAGTGAGGAATTTCCTTTCCTTGTTTCGTAATGTCCCTAAAAGAAATACTTCACTTAGTGTTGCCAGAAAAAAACAGTGTCATCATGAAAATTGACACTGGACACATGAAAATTCATCTAAGATAATTCTAGATATCTGGGCTAAAAAAAATCCATATTGCCTAATAGCATAGTTATAATAACCAAATTTTATGATGAAATTTTAAGCTGCTTCTACCACCTTTAGTATAATAAACTAATCTTTAGGAATGCTACAAAGTACATTCTCAAAATAATATTTCTTGGCCAGTGATTCATTCAGTGCTGATAGTAAAGACCAAAAGTATACCTACCATCACAGATCTTATGCCATAGCAAAGATTTAACATAAAGATAAAAAAATACATACAAAAAATTATAAATTGAGTTTCATTACATAGAGCTTTCTACTATGAAGGAAATAAGGCGATATGGAGTAATTGGTGGATTTTCAGTTTTCTGTTTAGAATGAGTGGTCAAAGAATGCATCTCTGAGAAAGTCACAATTAATTTAAGGCTGAAGGATGAGGAAACAATTATGGGAGAAGCCAATGAAAGTCTATTGCAGGAAGAGAACAGAGTTCAAGTCCAAAGACTGGAGTGAGCAAGATTTTTCTCTTTTTGAGCAAAAGCAAGAAATTCCATGTACCTAGAGTTAGATGAGTAAGGGGGACTATGGGTGGTTACCAGATGAGGGCAAGGACATAGAGGATGGCAGATAATTGGAAGATTTTCAGCAAGGAGTAACATGATCTAATTTACATTTCAGCATTCTTAGTATACAACACACATGTACACAAATTTCAAAACACAGTATACACTTAATGATTTACCAAGAAGTGGTCACCTATGTAAACCTCACCCAAAAATAGAATGTTAGCATTACCCCAGACAATTTTCTTATGTCCCCTCCTTAATTGAAAGCTTCCTGCCTCCACCGGATTAACCATTATTCTAACTTTTATTATAAATATTTTCTTGACTTTCCATATAATTTCAACATGTAAAAATGTATTCCTAAACATTATATTTTAATTTGTGTCTTGAAATAAAATCATTTAATATCTACTCTTTTGTGTCTAGATTCCTTTACTCCATATTGTGATTGTGGAATTGACTGATTATTTTGTCTTTCGCTTTAGTTTGCTCATCTTCATTGCTCCATGTGATTACAGGGATGGAGAGAATCGAAGTAGAGCTACGAGCTTTGTGAGAGTTTGCCTAATTCTGATTTGTTCTTATTGGTGGGGCACTGCCATTTGGACCCCCAACCCAAGACCAGGAGCATTTATCAAGTCCCTGCTTTGATAGAATCTAGACTCAGTCCCATGAGTCTGGCAAAAGTACTGTACACCTTATAGACTACTCTTCTGTAAATGAATAAAAGCCCACAGGGCAAAAGTAGCCCCCCTCTCCAGATTTACATATTTAGAAATATAGTAACCCCATTTTTTTACTCTTTTATTAGCTTTCTAAGTCTTCAAAATGTATACACACACATATACATACATATGCATCTGGATATATGTATGATATGGATGTGTGTATCCATGTATATATATATTTCTGTATATAAAGCAGTACTAGTTTCCTCATTGGTAGGATTGGCCCAAATTACTGAGTTCTTATTGCAGTAAGTCCCCTAATTTATCCTTTTAAATGATTACTGACTGCTTTTATGAGAATGAATTTAAGCAGTAAGATTTGAAGACAGGATGCAAATTAGATCAATATTCCTGTTGCCTGTGCAACAGATGAAGATGTCTTGACTGGGTATCTGTGAAAAGAGAATTACTTTCGCTTTTAAGTAGAAATTTCAGGACTTGGCAATTGTTAGGATATGCAGGATATAGGAAATAGAGGAGAAAGAGAGATTGATAACCAAGGAAAAATTATGTCTGGGATCAACTATTTCTATCCCATTATTACTAGGTAGCCTAGTCAAATGAGATTTTCTTCTTTGGTGTTATTGTTTAACATTTGATTTAAAAATATTACCTATGATTTTAGGCTTTGGAAATATATTTATAAGATGCTGCATGTGGTAAAACAAATAAAATATCAAATACCACAAATAGATAAACTAAAGAGAAAGTGTAATCTTTTATTTTTAAAGGCTTGGCTATTAAAATCAGATCAAATATATACAAATATATTGCAGGCTGTGTGTGCCATATGAAACTGTGATGTCTAATAGTGTAGGAAAGCTAAAATCCAATCAAATCTGCATCCAGTTAGAGGATTTCCTCAAGAAAACCCATCTGGCTCAAAACAAATGTCATCTTTGACTGATAAACCAATGTCTAATGAATTTCTGTGCTGAGCGAGTCATTGAATTCAACAGCCATTTGCTCTAGTTGAAATGAGGTACCTTAAAGTTCATTGTTGATGATAGAAATAAGACTATTGAAAACCAGGAAATGAAAAAAAAGTACAGCCACATAGGAGACATTTTTATGAATAATACATTTTTAAAAACTGGATTCTGGATGTCCTTAAGAAAGTCAATATGCTTAAGATTAAAATAAAAAGTGGCAAGTGTTAAAAAAACAACAAAAAGATCTCATGTAGGAAGGAAATATAAAGTTAAGAGACTATTTAGATTTGACTGAAATTATTCAGAGATTTATAAAATACCTTTATCAAATGGGTTTGAAATGATTAATTACTAATAAAAATAAGTGATCATTTTTCATGCAGGGCTTTTAAATATAGAATGAGTGATAAACTGGGCGATTATAGCAGTATCATTGTATGTATCAATCTATGAATAATATCATTGACCATTTAAGAAAAGTCAGATTGTTCCAGTTGTGCAATTGGTTAGCATGTGACATTGTTGATGTCAAGGTTGTGAGTTCATGCCTCACTTGGGGCATCCCTCAACAAGCAGATTTGTGAGGAGAAAAAAATAAAATAGGAAGTATGAAGTGCACTTTGCTATTTTAAATGACAGTGACATCTAAAATAAGAAACAACATGTGTTGAGTTAATTTTTTAGAAAGTTTTTATATCACATAGAATTCGAAAATATTGGTGGACTTTGGAAACTCCACTGGAGCTATTTTATAACTTTGGTAGCTGTCTTTCAGAAATCATAAGAGCGTGATTACACATTCTTCTATGTGTGTCTGGAAGTAGTTGGTATACGAATATAGTGACCATATGTCCTGTATTACAGGGGACTGTGCCATTTTCAAATATTTTTATATGGTTCTAAATAAGGGATTTTTTTTTGTCTTTTGTTTTTATTTTGTTTTGCTTTTATTCGGTTCAATAATCTTCACAGAGATAATATACATGGTTAATAGTAGCTCAAAACAGTAGCTTATTAGACACCCCTTCTCAAAAATGAGGAGTGGAGGACATGTCCCATGGGATGTGTAACAAAATATTAATATGAGGGACACGGCAGTGGAAAAGCATCCCCCAGTGAGCTGATGAACTATGGCTACTTTTCTTCCCCTCCTAAAACCCTTCCCCTTATATATTTTCCTATCTATTCAGTCAAATCATGGGACTCAACTTTTGATTCAGAAAATATTATCACCATGTGTCTATATTGTGTGTGTGTGTGTGTGTGTGTGTGTGTGTGTAGAAAGAGAGAGAGTGAGAGAGAACAGAGGCCAAAATGTGGGTAAAGGTTTTCACCTGTTAATGATTGCTATTGTTGGTCTAAACGAAGCACCTTTGTCATGTTAAGTTTATTTAGCTTTCTGTATCACAACAAAACTACCTTTTCTCCCCAAACTCCCACTAATCGTATTCTATAATTTATCCATTCACTCATTTAATATTGAGTCCTTAAAATACATCAAAATCTGTTCTAGAAATTATGATACATTGGTGAAATGATTCCTGTTATAGAAATGTAATTCTACACATTATATAGGTTTTCCTACCTAGATATTTTTCCTTTTACTTTACCCCTGAAAGTTTGTAGCAAACCCAAAAGGATTGTAAAATGCCTCTTTACTTTTTCTGTCAGCCACTGCCTACCTTTCCTCCAATACTTCATCTCCACCGCCACCCCTCACTATCATTTGATAGATCTGAAATAGAGTTATGAGGGTTGGTTAGCATTACGGAAAATAGCATTCAGGTCTTGAAAAAGGTAGATGAAGGATTGAAGGTTGAGATGCTTATTTGCTGGGAAGCAAGAGTAGACTCAAAGTTTTGAAAGAGTGTATTAGAAAAACTATCCCAAAAAACCTTGTCTAGGAAGAAAAAAATAGGTGAAGCTATAGGGTCCATACCCCCGAGCTCAGGTAGGAAATGAGGTAAGAAAATATCTAAAGTACAAAGGGCTTTTAATAGACTCATGTTAGACAAATACAGATGATAGGCTTTGAAAAATTACAATTCAAGCACACTTTTGGCCCCCAAATCCCCTTTAAGAAGTAAAATAAAATAATATCTGTCATTCCATAATTGTAAATAAAGAAACCTAATATAGAAAGGCCTGGTTGAAGAAACATTTATTTGGGATCCAATTTCAGTCAAAATGGGATCAGACAGCGATAGTGACATATTGTTAACTGAAAACAAACATGTTACCAAATAAGACATTTAGTATGGTGCCTTTTCTATAAAGAAAACCCCACATATTTTGTATATATATATATACTCATCATTCTCATATTCAATAGATAGCTATAGAGAATCTCCTATGTGCCAGGAACTAGTCTACATGCTGGGGAAACAGTAATGAGCAAAGAGAAATAAGATCCTTCCTTCCATGAAGCTCTTTGTAGTGGAAGGAAAAAGACAATAAAGAAAGAAATTTGATACACATTGACAGATGCCCTTCCTCAATAGTTGGTTCATCTCCATTTGGAAAGATTTCTGGAACCCCTATGATCTAAACTACATAAAGTGATTCTTTCCGGTTAGTCTCTTTTGAACTCCAAGACACTCTGAAATCTATGCTAACTTCTTCTTAGTCTGTATTTTAGATGGTCACTTGTCTGATTATCTCATTTAACTAGTGAGTCACTTGAAAGGCAGTCCTAGTCCCTTTCACAACCATATATAGCCCCAGGGCCATCCATATAAGATATTTAATGATCTTTGAATGATTGAATGACAAGTTGCAATAAAATATGTCACCTGTTTCAGAGGCATTTCTATAAAAAGAGAAGAAAAATAAAACCTATATGTGGTAAATTATAAAAAACAGATGTCAAGACAATTAAACAAGCATTTTTATTATCCCATATAAATTTTGACTGAATAAACTTGTGCTTCACTCTGATGTCCTCACATCTTATACTTCTTTTGCAATATTTCAACAGTTCCAGCTTTTCAATTTATTTAACAGACCACATATGATAACACTTACCTCACTGTAGCTATCATTGGGCCAGTGCAGGGTCAGCATAGTTGGTGCAGTTGGGAGTAGTGGATCGCTGTCTCCGATTTTCTAAGGAATACTTGAAAGTGTGATAGGCAGAATATTGCCTTTTCCCAAAGATGCCTACATTTTAATTTTCACAATCTATGAATATGTTATGTTATATAGCAAGGGAGAATTAAGGTCACAGATGGAATTAAGGTTGCTAATCAGCTGACTTTAAGATAAAACAATTATCCTAAAATATTTGGGTGAGCCCAATGTAGCCCCAAGAGTACTTTTAAATGGGAAAGTTAGAAGAGGGAGGACCAGACTGATGACAGGATGAGACTTGCACGAACATTGCCGGCTTTGAAGGGGGCCATGAGCCAAGCAATGCAGATGTTTTCTAGAAGCTGGAAAAGGCAAGGGAATGGATTCTCCCCTTGAGCCTCCAGAAGGAAATGCAGCCTGCCAACACTTTGATTTTAGCCTAGTGACACCTGTGTTGGACTTTTGAACTCTAGACCTGAAAAATTAAAGAAAAAAATTGTGTTGCTTTAAGCCACTAAATTAATGGTAATTTGTTTAGACAACAGAAAGAAAATAAAAGAAAGGAGGGGAAGGAAATCATGTTGTACAAAGTCAGAGAGGAAAGTTTTAAAAGATTCAGTAAGAACAACATAAGGACTTTGAAATTTATTCCAAGTACAGCCGGAAGCCATAGGAGAGTTTTAAACTGGAGAGTTTTAAAAAGTAAACTACATCTATTCTGTAGAGGATGGATTATAGGCATGCCGGAGGATATCACCTAGAAAAAGTATGCAGATAGAAAAGAGAAGGCAAGCCAAGGAAGAAATGAGGCATAGACACAGCAAAAATAAAAAATACCGGAAGGGCAAACCATATGTTACTATTAGTTATTTTTGGTGGTGACATGACAGATGATTTATGTGTTTTTTATTTATTTCTTTCTGTCTTACAAGTTTCTTTATTGAACAAATTTTGCATGGTAATTTTTAAAAACTAACAATGGCATAACATATGGAGACTACATCAGCTACAGGTATAAGATGTTAGTTCCTAGTCTGTGAAGAGAGGAGACAATGAATGACCCAAGAATGAAGTGGAAAACAGAAATTATTGGAAGAGTTCAGTTGTATCTGTTTGCCTTCATCTTAGCAGGTACAAATAGAAGCTGGACACTGACATATTTTTGATCATGCACCTGCAAATTCAGGTAAAACTTTTTGCTTAAAGTGATTTCTGAAGAGTTTTTCTATTTTTATGTGAGTGAATTTATAAAAGAAGATTTTTGTCCAAATTATTCAATAATTGTTATTTTGTGAAGGAGAATATATTATATGTATTAAACTAATATTAATAATATTATATTCAATAAATATTCTATTCAACAAATAGAATTGTTAGAATATCTCTAAACAAAATATAAAGAGTATCATTTTTAAACATATACTTAAAGGGCATGTCACTGTATGTCCACTGAATTTTTTTCTTTTGTATTTTTTTCTTCTCTCCCTCTCATCCTAAGGATGACTTATAGGCAATCATTTTAGTTTTCTCAGTCTCTGAGTTGACCATCCAGAAAACCTAAAATACTGGATGACTCATTTTTGATCTGGCTTTTTGCATCATGTTAAAATGGCCTAACATAGAACTAATAGTGGTAAAAGCTCTGTTTATTTATCTTGCTCTTTCTTTAATAAAGCAGTAGCCACTGTCAAAACCAGCACCTCTGAAAAACCTGATTTCAAGAACAGAAGCTTCTCACTTCATGGTTTGAAAGCAGAGGGCAGGTACACAGAGGCACTCTCTAAGTGCACATGGGCTGAATGGTTTTCTTGGAATAGTAGTACAATTCATCCATAAGTAAGACCACCCCAGGATCTGAATTAGAATGAGCCATTTAATAAAATTTAGTCTCACCTGCTGGTTTAAGGATTGATACTCCCAAAGAGGGAATGGTATAGATTTGTCTAAAAATTGGTTTCCTATTTGGGGGTTCAAAAGAACTGCTGAAATATGCCTTTTATTTTGTGACAATTGATAACGAAACAAATAACTGGGTTTGAATTGTAGTCAATTCAAGATATGAATATAGGCAGATACAGTTCAGCTGACACAGAATGAGAGTATTGCTGCGACACTTTTCACAGCTTGAATACACATAAAATACTGTGAGAAAGGCAGCCGCGCCACATTCTGCATTCTGAGTCAGTGCTGACGGTGCAGCGCCATTTTGCAAGGGAAGACCCAGCAGGAGGAAGAAAAGGCGACATAAATGAATCATGGCATATCCACCACAGATGAAAATGCAGCAAATGAAGAAACTTTTCACACGGAAGGACTCTTGAATTTAAACATTATAATTAATGTCTTCGCCAAACACATTCACAATTATTTCTTCAGACCCCAAGATATTAGACCAAAATGACTTTTCACAAACAGAACAAATAAATTGTCATATTTTCTATTGCTTTCTATAGCAGTGATAAACATAACATTCAGATTTCAAAAGGGAGCATTTGTCCTTCAGAGATTGTGCTTCTTTTGTGAGGAAATTGAAAAGGAGGCAAATAGTAGAAGCTACAAACAATTTCCAGAGTTAACCTATCTGAAACTCCTGAGATTAGCTCTTGCTTCCCTATCCCAGTGTTTGCTTTGTTGTGTGAAATGACAACTTGGTCTGCTGCTTATAGAAGTAAAATGTTTAGGGTAACAAAATCTTCCTTGTCTATTTATAGGATTTGTGATTTTCACTTACAATGGCTGAATTTTCTGCTTACACTGAATACTTCATCTGGATATATTCCTAGTATTTACTATAAAAATCTATACAAGTTTTTTGACAATAAATATTTAAATTGGGATTTTTATCTGGGTCCCATAAAAGGGATGCACTGAAAAATTTTCTCAACAAAACAAAAATGTCAGAGAGTAAGAGTTTCAAACTTCTGTTAGAGCCCAGGTCTGCAGGATACCCCGAACTATAGTTTTCTTATAACAATAATAGGAACATTCACTCAGAGGAGGATTCAAGATTTCTGAACCAATTTTGGGATTACCAAGGAAAGAGCCAAAATCCAAAAAGATATTTTAGGACTCATTTTACATCAAGCATTGCAGTCTTATGGCTACTTAAAGCATAAGTAAAATTCTTTCCTATATCTGGATCAGAAATGAAGAAATACCTTGAATTTACAAGTAAGAAAATTATTTAATGTTTCATCTCCTTATGCTTAACATTGAACAGCTTTTGCCTATTTTTAGGTAGCATAGTACTTAGGCACTTGTTCCTTACTAATTTAGGGGCATCACCATGGATCTGCTATTTGTAGCCATTTTATTGATATAAATCATGGCCCATCCAAGTATCTATTAGGCTAATACTCCCTACTTAAGTCTACAGTAGCAGGCTCTCCCTCTACCTTACTGCTGGAATATATGTTGCCTGTTGCTACCTGTGGTAAACTGTATTATTGTCCACAAAGATGTTCTTCTGATAGCACAAAAGGTTACATTTGTGCCTGTGAATTGTTAACATCCACTGAGGCATGAAACTCTGCCCAATAGCAAGGGAGCAGAAGTTGTTGGTGTCTCCTCTAGGCAGAAGCTTTAAGAGCTAGCACGTAGCTGATGTGTCCTTATCCCTCCTGTCACGACACCCAGCAATGTTTCCGGTAGTGGGTGCCCAGTCAACCAGTGACTGAGGGAAGGAAAGGTGTAGCCAATTTACAACTCACCTTTGATGGTCATGAACATCAGTGAAAAATAAAACTTCATTGTTGTAAACCACCAAGACATCAGGGTTCATTGTGTGACAGATTAATCTAGCCTTTTTTGACTAAAATAACATCCATCTCTCATAATTTATAGACTTTCAGGCCATAAGTAAAGTCTTAGAAGTCACCTGTACACTAGATGTGCAAACTGGAGAAAGTCAAATAACTAAATTTCAATCAGTCATTCTCTGGAATTTCGTATCTTCACAAAGAAGGATAAGAGATCTTATTTTTCATTCTTCTATTAAATTTTTCATATCTCTTTCTAGGAATAAAATGCATTGAAAATCTCAGGCTGCTTGAAATAAGAAATCTATAGTTTTGGGGATCCTGAAGACCTGGGCTCTAACAGAAGCTTAAAACTCTTTATGACATTTTTTTTGAGACAGAATCTCGCTCTGTTGTCTGGACTAGAGTGCCATGGTGTCAGCCTAACTCACAGCGAAGTCAAACTCCTGGGCTCAAGCGATCCTCCTGCCTCAACCTCCTGAGTAGCTGGGTCTACAGGCGTTCACGACCATGCCCAGCTAATTTTTTCTATTTTTAGTAGAGACGGTGTCTCACTCTTGCTCAGGCTGGTCTCGAACTCCTGACCTCAAGTGATCCTCCCCGCTTAGCCTCCCAGAATGCTAGGATTACAGGTGTGAACCACTGTGCCTGATCTTGACATTTTTGTTTTGAAGGGGAAATTTTTCAGTTAAATCACTTTTATGGGAGCCAAATAAAAGTCTCAAGTTTAAATGAGATTTTTCCCCGGATCCTGTGTTAGACTTTGAGGTCAGGCCAGGGTCTACATTACCTCCTTTTGTTTGTGAACATGAACAAGACGTGGGTTCCAGATTTCCCAGACTGGTGGTCACATCTTGCTTATGGTGTCTGCCAAATTTGTAGAAGTACTACATGCTTTTTGGGTTAGGATATAGTGTTTGATTTTGCACACATATTGAATTCGAAGGTCAGATTAACCACCTGGAATAACAAGCGTAAAAGACAGAAAAATGCCATTGTTGTTCCCTTAGTAATAATGGTATTTTATTTGCAAAGTCCCATTTGCCTTTATCAAGGCATTTGCTTAGAAGAGGCTAAAGATATGTTTCTCTAACCACAATGTCACTATAGAATTGCTTTCATTAGGAGTTTTGTGTTCATTTTCTTGTTTACATTTGCTTTATTTGATTTTAAAACTACAGTGAGTCTCCAGAAGGTAAAAGAAGGGATATTTCTAAAAACTGAAACTAGTACAGCGATTTCTTAATGGTATCATCCTTCTTTATCATGGCATAGTGCTGTGACTCAGATAGAAATTTATAATGGATTATCCTTTCAATCACTTATGACAGAAATATTTACTGATTAAACATGTGTGATTAGCCCATATCGATCATCTTCAAAATAGAATGTGTAAATGTTATGAAGTGCTTATTTTTTAAACAGGATTTTAGTATGCTGTGTAGTATGAATACATATTCATGCAAATATATTATTCCCGTTCAGAAACTGTTCGTGTTTGTGAAATGCTTTCAAATGTATTTGCTTCAGCTTTTAAGCATTTTATTTTTATTATTAATTCTTCATCGCATCTCTCTAATTAGAGTCAATGATCACTGTATTTGTGCCATTACTAATATTGCCCTTTCCATACCCTGATGAAGCTAAAAATTAGCTGTTGTTTTTTTAAGCATGAGTCACTATTGCAACATTTCAAAATAAATTTCCAAAATATTGACAACTAAATATTGAGTTTAATATTAAATTGATCAAGCGCCTTCAAATCTATAGTCATTTTTAAAGCCTGATTCTATAATAAATAATATGTCTTAGAAAAATTAGGAGAAATCTGCTTTTACATTCTGAAGAAGTATGCCAAAGAACAGCATGCTACGAACAGTATCCAAAACTCTGTCGTCACATCATTCTGTGTTGCTGTATGTGCTGAGGGCTAAGCTTTGGCTGAGGCCCAGTCCATGTGGATGCTGTCACAAGCCTTCCATTCAGGAGCAACAGTGCATATGGGTGTGGGCTGTTCTTTCTGGTAGCAGAACCAGACTGACCCACCACAACACGTCAAGGAACCTCCTGTTTGGATGCGTCTGTCTGTGGGGAGGTTTCCAGCTGGTCTATTTGCTATACATTTGGATGCTTTCATGTAAACAATGAAAACATTGAGAGAATTGCCCATGGAGTCTGACTAACAACCAAAGGCTGACTTTGGCTACTCTATAAGGACAAAATGATGAAGGCAAAGAGAGTAGAAAGAAGGGTTTTGACAAAGGTGGGTGGCTAAAAGAGAAGCAAAGAAACAAAGAAAATTGGGAAAAAAAAATTTCAAGAGAGGAAGTTTAAGAGGGTAACAGTTAAAAGTGCAAGATGTACTTTCTTCCTGGGACTACAAAATAGATCAGAAGTAAACGATAGGAATTGTATATTAAGCGTAACTACTAGAGATATATCCTGAGTGAGTTCTTTTCAAATGAAAAATTTATATTCAGTATATAAAATATACCATAAGCATGACACTAAAAATTATTTTAAAATAAATAGATTGCGATCTTTCTTTCCAGGCCACACCAGTCTAGGGCTATAACCAGTAAAAAATAACAACAACAACACTCAAGAGACAGGCCTTACTTACATATTATCAAAAAGTTTAATAATCCTCACATTCTGCCCAATCAGTTCAGAAAGTTCAAAGTACAATTTCTTATATGCAAACAAACATGGTCTTCCTGGCTCTGACACAGTACTTACCACTGCCTACATAAGAATCGTAAGAATCTTAAGAAAGCTACTTGCAGAGGAACCTGGTAGTATTCCTGAAGCGTCATGCCTTGTGCTCCTTCTCTCATTTCTTCTCCATTATATCCTCCAGTGTATTCCAACATGAACAATGTGGAAGTGAGTCATTGCCATAGGATAAAACCATGACTAAAATTTTTAGCTTTCGGATTTACTTCACAGTGGCATCCGTGAGACCAGGGTGTCCTTCTATTAATTAAAAGTGTTAAGAAGTCTTAGATCTAAGAATGTTAAGGAAATATTAAATCATAATTGGGCACCAACTTCTGGAAAGCTCTAATTCAGGACTCATGTGTTCAAAGATCTCTCAGCTCACCTTTTCTTTTCCATCCTCATGACTCCCCACTTAGTTTAACACATGCTTCACTTTAAAGTTTTAATTGAAGTCTGGAAATTGTCAGCATATTCCTGCTGAAGATCTAATACCACATTACCACAGATACTATCCATGTATTTACGGTGACTTGGTTTCACTCTCAGTCATGTAGACCATGCACTAGAGATAGGTAAAAGACAACTATAGAAAAATGAATTGGTACAAGTTCAACGAACATTTATTGTGGATCTACCAAATGCCAACCGTGGTGACAAATATTTAGAACAACAGAGAAGTTCCTAGAGATTTTCCATTAAAAATTCTGAATATATTGAAGACTGAAACAAAGTCCACACCTCTCACCACTCACAAAAATTAATTCACAATGGATAACAGACTTAAACCTAAGTCATGAAATTATAAGAATTCTGGTAGAAAATATTGGAAAAACTCTTATTTATTTCAGCCTAGACAAGGAATTTATGAAGAAAACCCCAAAGGCCATCACATCATCAACAACAACAACAAAATAAATGGAACCTGATCAAATTAGAAAACTTTCGCATAGCCAAGGAAACAATCAACGGAGCGAACAGACAGCCTACAGAATGGGAGAAAATATTCACATGCTGTACTTCCAGTAAAGGGCTAATAACCAGAATCTATAAAGAACTCAACCAAAACAGCAAGAAAAAAATCAAATAACCCCATTAAAAAGTGAGCAAAAGACGTGAACAGAAGTTTTTCAAAAGAAGGACCAATGGTCAATAAACATATGAAAAAATGCTCAACATCTCTAATCATTAGGGAAGTGCAAATCAAAACCACAGTGAGATATCACCTAACTACAATGAGAATGATTTTTATCCAAAAATCACAAAACAACAGATGCTGGCATGAATATAGGGAGAAAGGAACACTTAGGCATTGTTGATGGGACTACGAACTAGTACCACCTCTATGGAAAGCCATATTGAGATACCTCAAAGAACTAAAAGAAGACCTACCATTTGATCCAGTAATCCCATTACTGGGTATATACCCAAAGGAAAAAAGTCATTTTATCAAAAAGACATGTGCACTCGAATGTTTATTGCCGCACAATTCACAACGGCAAAGATGTGGAATCAACCCAAGTGCCTATCAATACATGAGTAGACTAACAAAATGTGGTATATGTATACCATGGTGCACTACTCAGGCATAAAAAAAATTGGGGAACTAATACCGTTTGTAACAGCCTAGATGGAACTGGAGACAATTCTTCTAATTGAAGTATCACAAGAATGGAAAAATAAACACCACATGTACTTACCATTAAACAGCAATAATCAATCAACACTTATATGCATACAAGGAAATAAAACTCAACGGAAATCAAGCAGGTGGGAGGAGGAAGAAAGAGTCGGGTAAATTCACATCCAATGTGTACAATGCGCACTATCTGGGTGATGGGCACACTTATAACATTGACTCAAACTGTACAAAACATGTAGCCCAAAAGTTTATACCCCTGTAATATTCTGAAATAAATAAGTAAATAAATGTAAAAAAAATTCTGGATATAAGAAAAAGGGGCATCCCAAAGTCTACTTCACTGAGTTAATGCCAACCTTATCAGAAAAGAAACACTGACATGTAGAACTCAATAACTCATTAAAACATTAAAAAGACAGATGGTAAAAGAACCAATAAAATCTTGAAACCTATAGCTTCGTTTTTTTTTTAGATAAATTGAACATATTCAAAATCTGACTTTTATTCTATATCATGTTTGAATTTTGGAGTCTGTAGATCTGATAAACACATTCCACCATAATAAAAACTTGAAAAATCTGTTTTTCTCATGGACAAATGTATTGTATCTTATAGTCATAGAATTTTAATGCTGAAAGAGATGGTAGATATCACATGGTCTTATTTCCCCCACCTCCTCCACACATCAAAAATAACATGTTTTGTAAAAGCCCATATGTTTATATATCACTTTATATGGGAAGGTGTGACCAATAGGAAAAATAATCAAAGTGGCTAATATGTTGGTTGCAGGTGAAAAAAATTTTATATTGTTCATGCCTTTTTGTCCATTGAAGCATTTTTCTAAAATTGTCTTAGGTTTTTGGCACATATTTTATAATTCTAATAATAACCAAAATATGTTAAGTTATAATATGCTTAGGTATTTATAACTACAGTTATTGAAACACAGTCTGGAATCTCAGAAATTATCTAGACATTTAATGTTCAGTGAACTTACAAAAGTTTCCTATCCAGAAAGATTTGAAAAAATGTCTTTTACAACATATTTAAAGGACTACAAAAATGAGAATTTAGGGCAATGAAAAATATAAAGTATAAGTAATAAATTCAGTTTTAAGTTGCTAAGCAAGCTTTTTCATTATATGAATATTTAGCCAATTCCTAATTCGGTTCCTTCCACCTTTTTAAATAGTGATAGTTACCATAGGAGATTCTGAAATCCAGTTCCAAATTTTGGTTTCTCTCATATCCTTTAGTGCAAGACTTTAGTGCCCAAGTAATACTTTCTCTATATTCTTTAACTATTCAAAGTCTAGATGCCAAAAATTTCATATTATCACTGTGCTAACTGTGTAAAGCTATATTGTTTCCTTTCTGTCCCCACTTATAATATTCTGTCCTTCCAAAGTATTATGCCCACAGTGCCCAGTGAGGCACACTTTTTAGATGGATAGGAAGTGAAGCCATACAGCCCTGGGCAAGGCTGGCTCACAGGTGTTGTGTGAAATCTATAAGATAGATTTCATGAGGGGCTTTCATAGGAAAGCCCTTCATAGTTGTGGAGAGTCTCTGGTTGCAGAGAATGCTCAGCTGTACACTGGCACTAATTATAAATAATGATTTCTGACATCGCAATCTTTGTGGGTCAGTAAGCAAGGAGATCTCCACCCTCTAATTGCTGTCACCTTCTAAAGGGAATTAGAAAACAACAGCAAAAACCTACACTGATTCACTGGCACATACAATTTCTAGTAATACAGAAAAAGCAGTTCCAAACATAGGTCTCCTTTTTTTAAATTTTTTAAGCTCAAAGAAGATGCGATATTTAAGTATTTGAACCTACTCCAAAAACACTGACTGCCATTAGGGATGTTAAGGTCAAGGATTTCTCAAATGTGCTAAATATAGATTTGCCTCATAAATGTGTTCTTTGTTTCTCTAAATTATTTATGTAACATCTTCCCATATACATAGATGCACCTTCAAAAATATGTGTCATAATTGTTTTCAAAAATAAAAATCATTTGATATTTATTCTTTGTCACATGTTGGCATCCAAATACACAATGTGAGTTATCAGATGCACTCTTGTACAACCATCAGAGAATCAGCCCAATAGAGACCCCATCCACGAAGTGGTCTGTGAGACTTTCTTGATAATAACATTTCTCTGGACTCTACTAAAAGTTGGTATATTTAATTTTAGCTTTTTTTATTCACTTTCTTCTGTGCTTGGAATGCCTTCAGAAAGATGAATAGGATTGGCAACTTAAACATCCAGTAGAAAAGGCTTCTTATCTATGAGACATTTACTTACTACATCCTTCCCACTATTCTGCACCAACAGTAATTTGTAGCCCCTCTATTATTGCAGTAATTGTGGTGGAATCAATCAATGACTTCCCTCTGAACATGCTAGTAAGTTTCATATTTTGGTCTTGTTCAACTTTGTAGCACCCATGTAATGGCAGTATATTTTAGGAGCTCAGTTACAGCAGGTTGTACATATATTGTCAAATCAATAAGATACATATATTAGAAACTAGAGATAAATCAAGTTATTTTGATTCGATGTCAAGCACTATTAGAAGGGTGCAGAGTGAGAAAGTATTGTGAAGTAGAACTTTGGAGTAGAACTTTTCAATTTATTTTGTTAAAATAATAAACATTTTGCCCACGTTAAATTGGGATGCTGTTGAGTTGTTTGAGTTTCTCACATATTTTTGTACGTTAACCCCTTATCAGATGTATAATTTGCAAATATTTTTTCCATTGTGTATGCTGTCCATTCACTCTATTGATTATTTTCTTTGCTGTGAAGAAGCTTTTTATCTTGATGCAATCTCACTTGTCTATTTTGTTTTCATTGCCTGTGTTTTTAGGGTCATATCCAAAAAATCATTGCCTAGGCCAATTTTGGGGACATTTCCCCAAAGTTTTATTCAAATAATAGTATATTTCAGATCTTATATTTAAATATTTCATCCATTTTGAGTTGCTTTTTATACATGAGATAAGGATCAAATTTCGTTCTTTAGTATGAGGATATTCAGTCTTCTCAGCACCATTTATTGAAGAGACTGTTCTTTCCCCATTGTGTGTTCTTGGTACTTCTGCTAAAAATCAATTGGCCGTAAATGCATAGGTTTACTTCTAGTCTTTCTATTCCATCTCACTGGTCAATATGTCTTTTTTTATGCCAGTATCATGCTGTTTTGATCACAATTGCTTTATAATATATTTTCAAATCAGGAAGTTTGATGCCTCCAGCTTTGTTCCTTTTGTTAAAGATTTTTTTTTTTTTTGGCTAATTGGGGTCTTTTGTGGTTCCATGTAAATTTTAGGATTGTTTATTATATCTGTGAAAAATGACACTGGAATTTTGATAGGGATTGTATTGAATCTGCAGACATTTTCCAAAAGAAGACATACACATGGCCAAGAGGCTCATGAAAAAACTTTCAGCATCACT
The DNA here is from genome assembly GCA_963575035.1 of Avahi laniger. Taxonomy (NCBI): domain Eukaryota; kingdom Metazoa; phylum Chordata; class Mammalia; order Primates; family Indriidae; genus Avahi; species Avahi laniger. The sequence continues at coordinate 38,103 of CAUYSK010101998.1, forward strand.
AATAATTATGGAAATGCAAATTAAAACCATCATGAGATACCTCACATCTGTTAGACTGGCAATTGTCAAAAAGATGAAAGATAACAAAGGTTGGTGTGGATGTGAAGAAAAGAGAACACTCCTATGCTGTTGGTGAGAATGTAAATTAGTGCACTCCATATGGAAAAACAGTATAGAGATTCTGCAAAAAACTAAAAATACAATTACTATATGTTCCAGCAATCCAACTATGGGTATATATCCAAGAAAATTGAAATTAATGTATTGAAGGGATATCTGCACTCCCATGTTCATTGTAGCACTGTTAGCAATAGCCAAGATATGAAATCAATGTAAGTGTTCATCAACAAATAAATAGAAGTAGAGATTAGGGGAAGAGGGGAATGAAGAGTTGTTGATCAAAGAATAGAAAGTTTGAATTAATCGGAAGGAATAAGTTGTGAGATTTATTGCACAGTAGGATGACTGTAGTCAATTACGAAATATTTTACATTTCAACATAATTTAGAGAGTAAGTTTCAAATATTTCACCACAAAAAATGGTGAGGTTATATAACTGTTAATTAGATTGATTCAATCATTCCACATTGTTTATATATATCAAGTCATCATATAGTACTCCATAAATGTGTATAATTATAATTTGTTAATTAAAAATAATATTAATAAAAGAAGTAAATATTTAAAATAATAATTTTTTATAATTAAATTTTTTATCTGTAAATTAGAGATTATAATGGGGTCTACATATTTTGGTTGTTATAATCACTGAGATAATCCATAGGAAATATTTTAGCAAGGTGGCCAGCATATCCTCTAAATGTTAATAATTATTATTTTTATCATACTTAAAAGCACCAAAGAAATAATAGAAATCATTCAAAAATAACACAATTTAGGTGTGACCCCTATGATAATTTAGTATATATCTTCCTGTACTTTTCCTAACATGTATATGATATAGATACAGCACAAAGGTAGAATAGTACTGGGCATATAATATTGCAGAACTAAAATTTTCTCTTAACATATACCCTGGATATTGCTTGTATGTCATAAATATTTTTAAAAATAGAATTACAATGGCATTATAATATTCTATCATATGGGTATACCGTAATTGATTTAACTCATTTTTTATCATGTCTTTATTGACTGAAAGAATACTTTTTGAAAAACAGTAGGATCTCAAGAAATGTTAAACTATTAAAAGATGTTGGTTTGAAGAGTAAGTAAATATAATGTAAGAAAATATGTAGTTCTACAAATCAACAATAATAATGAATAAGTTTATTTGTCTTTATTACAGGTAATGGAGTGCTATGTGGTATCATTGATTGGAAAAATTTCTGTAATTAAATAGTGAGGCTGCAGCTCTTAGTGAAGGTAGATTACTTATAACTGTCCCAAGTTAAGAAACAATAAAGCTTCAGCTATTTATATTACAGTAATTTTATCATCTGATTTTTGAATAAAAAAAATTCCCTGTGTACTAATAGGTCTATCACTATAGTATATGAGGCTAGCAACCAAAAGCATAACCAGGATTTCAGAACTTCTTACCTTTATATGATAAATTAGATAAACACATACATACTTACTGTACAAAGACGTGACTAAATGACATCTCGTTCTGTTACTTACAATTTGCGTTGTCCCAAAATTTGACTGACCTCATCATCTTATCATGGCAATTGTGAATTACTTCTGGAGACATTTTCAAACTTCTGGAATTCTTCTAGTCTGTTACTGACAGGACATCATTGACATTGTGTAATTGTTAAACCTAGGGCTATTAGGAATTGCTAGTGGATTTTGTTAAGTGACACTGTTTGTTTTTCACTGTTTCACTGTTTAACTGTTAGCTGTTTCTTGTCTTCTGTCAAATGCCCAGGGCAGAGGAAGTATGGCCTTTCCAGCAGGCAGATACCCTGTGTGAATTGGAACTATTAAAATTTCCACACATGGACACTATTTGACTCATTCTACACATGCTGCAATTAAGTGCTTGCTAAATGGTACTTTCTTCTCTCTGAATGGAAGGCTATTAGAGGGCAAATTGTCGAAAGATTTAAGTGTAACCTTGGATGAGCTAACGAAATGGACTCATGTTGAATTGTGACTAAGGACTTTGTCTTTTATTCTTTGTGGAAGAAAAACACCTGCATCAAATGTTTATTGCAGCACAATTCACAACTGCAAAGATGTGGAATCAACCCAAATGCCCATCAGTTCATGAGTAGATTAACAAAATGTGGTAAATATATATATATACACCATGGAATACTACTCAGCCACAAAAAATGACAAATTAATGCCTTTTGCAACAATTTGGATAGAATTGGAGACCATTATCCCAACTATCTAAAGAATGGAAAAACAAACACCACACATACTCACTATCAAATTGGAACTAATCAATGAGCATAAGTGTGCACAGTAGGAAGGAACACTCAGTAGAAATCAAGCACATGGGAATGGGGACAAGGGGATGGGCACAAACCTACTTAACAGGGTCAACTAACACTATGGATGATGGGCACACTTACAGTCCTCATTCAAGGATTACAAAAGCAATATATTTGACCAAAAACATTTGTACCCGTGCAGCATTTTGAAATAAAAAATGTATAAAAAAAAAAAGAAGTTGCCTTTTCAAAGGAAGAGAAATGAGCTTAGACAATGGAGATATTCACAGCATTCATATATAGAGTTGGCAATAAGTTAGAATCTATTCTCCGAACCTTATCATGAAGACTCACCATGAAATTATGCTGACCAGAACACTGATATTCCAAAATATTCTCAAAACTAGCACTCCCACACTGTGGGAGTCACTACTACAATACGATAAATCAGAAAGCCCACAGTGTTTGATATAAATATGTTGTTTATGACTGTAAAGCAATGAACTTGAATTCATACGCTATACTATGCACATCATTTTCATATACTTATTCTATTGTTATATCTGAAATCAGACTGCCAAACAAATCATCATATAACCTGTTGAAGATCACTATGATTTTTCTTATGAATTTAGAACTAATATTGGAACAAACATATTTGGTCACATTATCTTCATTTCCTTGTTCTGGTATATCCGATATTATCAGACACATCTTTTAATTCAGCTATTCCCTCTATTTTCCCGAATAGGTTCTCTATTCTCAAAGCTAAAATCTATAAACTTTATATTCTTTTTTTTCATTTAAAATTTTGATTATTCATAAAGGATTTGCAATTGAAATCTTTCACTTAAAGATTAGGGCAACAGCAATTTCTACAACTGAAGTGAAATTGTTCAATAGTTAAAAATCAACAGTGTGCTTTATGAACATCTCATAGTTATTATGGGATTTATTTTGTTATATGGGGACACTAATGCATCTCCATGAAAATATTTTCAGTCATGGATGACAATTGGTTTAAACGATAAAATCAGAGTGACAATAGATATAGTTAAGGAGGTGCTGACAGTATGGCAGATAAAAATAACTACTGTACAAATGCAATCTTTAAGTAATTATGTGCATAGCTTCTTCAAAGATAAATGTCAATAGAAAATGGTTGGAAAATATGTTTTTCTGAACTAAATCTTTAAGTATTCTTTTGTAGTTTATGGTCCTTTATACAGATTTATAAAATATTTTCCTTTTTGATCATAGGAGATTTTCCTTCCAAAATACAATTTTACATATATATATGTATATATATATATGCTAATAATTATGGCTGGCATTGTGTAGAATTTTTCACCAAGAACGTTAGTACTGAGCATCTGTGAACAAACACCTTACCCACCTGACTGGGATACTAAAAAATTACTTTCACATACATCATTTATATTGTTCTGAATTGACAAATCAATAGATTTATCTAGTTCTCCAAATAAATACACTATCGTCTTGTATTGTTTATGAGGCTTAGTATATAAATGACATAATTGATTAGAAAGAGTTATTTGGTTTTTAATCTCATTTAGCCATTCAAATCAGAGTAAGTCACGTATGCATATATAATATTATATGCTCATTTACTGGTTTTATATCAAAATATCAAGGAAGTAAAACCAACACTTGCACCTTTTTCTTTCTCTCCCTTTTTCTTTCTCTCTCCCTTTCTCTTTCTTTTTTAAAAGAAAATGATTTCAGTTTAATATAATGCTATTATCATAAGACTTGGAAAAAAAACAAAATATCAAGGAAACTAGAAGAAAGAAGACATGCAAATTTAGAACAGGTCATGTTGTACACATGATCTATCAATAACCAAAATGAGCAAGAATGTAAGAATACCTCTTTTGCTTTCTTTATCCCCATTAGCAAAGTGTTGGGGTTTTGTTCTAAATAAGAAACATAATATGGTTAGATTTTGAAAAATTATGTTTTGTCTTTACCCTTGCCCTCTTGGCACCAACACACTCAAAAGGATACTTGTGAAACCAATTTATTCTGGGCTATTTTCTCTTTCCCTTCCAAGTCCCAACTAAAAGCTTTTGTGTTTGGGGCATTTAAGATGAGAATACCTTATCTGTAGTGTTCTCTTTCAGAGCACTTAGGCCATGTGCTTTGCCATTATTTTAGAATGGTAATGCTCTCCTTTTAAATGATGCTTCCCTTGCCGCTCAAAGGCCCCATTGTCTGCTTGGGATCCTAAGTCCGGTTGCTTTTAGTCCCTGATAAATTAGTAATGGAACAGAATCGGGAGGTTTTGTGGCCTCTGTGCCCTGTTATTAAATTGTGGTTTGGTGCTAAAATGTGTGTATAGACCGCAGCCTCTCTAATGACAAATAACTGTTGACCAATTGGACCAGACTCAGTAGAATCACAGAGCTGCAAGGACCTTCAAGATTCCTTGGTCTAATTTGCTCATATTTTCAAGGAAGACTGAGGACTTGGAAATTAAAAGACTTATACAAGATCATGAAAACAGTGAGCAAGATAGTTTGGACCACTATATATTCTGATTCTCATGTTATCACTCCTTGAATGGAAGTTCATATATCTTTAAAATATTAGGAAAAATGAACTTAAACTTAGCTACATTTTTTGAGAAAGGTATAGGAGCCTTATAAAAATGTTTTAAATAATTCATGTTGATTTTTTAAAATAATTTTGCTCCATTATCAGTTTCTAAGTTATTATTTACTCATAAAAGGGCCAGTATTCCTGCAGGAGTCTATTTTTCTCAAAGCTTATTCTTGTAAGCTTGTACCTATATCATATCAGTTAACATGTTATCAACTCTTTAAAGTGGGTAAGGAAGGTATTATTATCTCTAATTTTCTTAATTCTAATCTGAACTCCAATAACCATATGTTCAAGTTCTCTCTCTTTTTAAACATCACTTTCTACATCATATCTTACTTAATTTGCTTCTATACCTCACCTTCTCCTCAATATAATCTTTAAAAGATTTGAAAGCAAAGAACCTTCCTGAGCATCTTTCAAGACCCCACAAATTCTAACATATGACTTCATAAGAATTAGGTCTTCAATATGTCTACTTAGTAAATGACTAAATAAATTTCTTTTGACAGATAAGAAAATGTATACATAAAAATATTTTCCCAAGGTCATACATGAAATCAGTAGAAGAGATAGGACTAAAATATAGTTTTTATTTATTCACCTATTTATTTATCACTGTATCACATGGGCAAAGACTCAGAATGCCTGCACTACCAATAACCCCCTTTTGAAAGGAACCAATCTGCCCACAGCCCATCCAGAAGAATTGGGGCTTTATAAACCCTGTGCCCCTGTCTGCCTCAGCTAGAGCTGATTGGTTGATAGGATGGGAGAGACCCTGATCCATATTACACACCACAGATTGTAGGCTGATAGATGACTTAGAAGATGAAAAGCAAGATATGAAGAGGGGCAGGAGAGGCTAGAATGATCCACATGCCAGCTAAAGTTGTGAGGGAACAATAACTATGAGTAAACAGAGGAACCTCGTTAGGAACGGGAAAGAGAAGAGAATGCTGAGAAGAGAATGCGGCATATGTTTACTCAAAACGGAGGTGCCTTTAGAGACAGGTACAGTAGCCCTTGAGAGACAAACAGAGAGTAGCCTAAGGCTAGAGTTGCATCACTTTTCACAATCTTACTTTTCTTTTTCCACTGCCATCCACAGGCAGATCGAAAATGAAACCCCTTTATCATGAAGTAAATTGAGGAATATCTTTTATTTTTTTGGCAACAACAATAAAAGCCTTATAATAAACTTAGTGAAAGGCATAGGAACCAATGAGCCATGATTCAGAAAGGTCAATACATTTCCATCTTACCATGATGTCTACCTGTTAATTCCCTGTCTTAGTCTTATGAAGTGTTATAGGATTTTAGTACAGATAATTGAATATTGGCCACTTATTTAAAGAACATGTGTTATAAAGTCTTCTTTATGTAGTGGACTTTAAGATTTATTTTGACTAAAATCATGTTACAATATTTCTCAGGCATGAAAATAAAATTTCCCTAACAAACAAAATAAGGAAGATGTATGGATTGCATCAAAATAGAAAGTTTCTAAATCCGTGAACAATTCCATTCTGGTTGTTTTCAGCCTTGCACTATTTCTTCTGATCTAGCTATCATCTTGACCTGGAAGGCTCCCACTCTGCCAGAATATGAAGTTGCATTCTAAAAGGATATATCTGATTTTTGTAAGGCTCAGAGGTGGAGCCAGGGACATGGTGAATTTAGAGAAAGCCTGTGAAATAATATACCCTTCAGAAATATACACTAACTATGGCTCAGAGCAATAAATGTTCACTACTTATACTGTTGTCTCTAATTCAGGACCAAAGAGACAAATGAAGTTGATTCTTGGCAAATTGTTGAACCTGCCTGTGGTAGTTTTAAAATATGTCCAGAAATTCTTTGATACTGCTCCCATTAAGAAGTGGAGCTTAATTCCCCTCGCCTTGAGTGTGGGGTGGACTCAATGGTTCACTTCTAAGAAATAGAATAAAGTGCACTGATGGTGTGTGATTGCAGTGACAAGGTCATAAAAGACATTGTGGCTTCCTCCTTTCTTTCTAATCCCTCACTCTGGGGGAAGCCAGCTGCCATGTCATAAGAAAACTCAAGTAGCCATAGGGAAGGGTCCACGTGGCAAGGAACTAAGACCTCTGGCCAACAGCCATGTGAGTGAGCCATCATGGAAGCAGGTCAGCCCCAGAAACCTTCAGATGTTTAGTGACAACTTACCTGCAACCTCATGGGAAACTTTGAGTCAGAATCACCTACCTCCAAATTCCTGGCCAACAGAAACTGTGAGATGACAAATATTTGCTGTTTTAAGCTGCTAAATGTAAAGGTAATTTGTTACCCATAATGGATAACTAATACACTGCTCTTATCTATTACAAAGGTATCATCAAAGTCATTTAACGTACTAATACTCATTATTTTCAACAACTCTTCTCTATCAGAAATGATACATAAAATAAAATTTTCAAAATGTTCAGTATGTCTTCTACATATATTACACTTTGGAGGGGTTAAATAGATAACATTGCTCAACAACTTAAGATTTACATGCTTTTCTTAAAGGGAAAGCAAAATTGACTTTTTCCAAAACTGATTAGTAATGCTAGGAATTCCCAGTCAAAGAATCTGTATCTTTTAACATATTTTTTTTATTCATTTCTTAAGTTTCACCAGTTTCATTTTTAAATCTTAAAAGAAACGAAATAGAAGAAGAATTTCTTATGTGCTTCTACATTGTTATTCTGAGAATTCTTTGGGCACCTCTTCCTGCTGAATTCTAAATCAATAACCTTGCATATGCTTCAAGTATCTCTGTGTATTTATATATGTATATATGAATACTAAAATGCATATGTTGATTTTCATTCCATGTTTATTTATTTATTTATTGCTGTTATAGATTAATTCTACAGAAGCAGCTGCCTGTGGGTGGTGGATGCATGTTACAACACCTTTATAAAGCATCTTATAAAGTGCTTTATACTCTGGTAATGTGAAAGAAGTATTTGAAGTGAGATAGAGAGAGAGAGAAAGAGAGAGAGGGAGAGAGAGAGAGAGAGAGAGAGAGAGAGTGTGTGTATGTGTGTGTGTGTGTGTGTGTGTGTGTGTGTGATTTTAATGAGTAAGACAGAGGTTTTAAAATCTGAAAATCAGATACTTCTACACAGTGGTTAGATGAATGGGCTGGATAGTAAGCTGGCAGACCTGACTTACTTTCAAAAAATATTTTTGGAAATTGGATAATACTTGGCTGGCAAAACCCTGATTGTTTTCATTAGCCCTGGAATTATAGACTTAATAGTTTCTATATTTCTGAATACCCTGGTGAGTCATTGTCTAATATTTAGATGTTTATCTTGTAACTTAGTTAGAAGAATTGTTCTAAAATAGTTTGATGAAAAAGCATCACAAAATGGAGTGTCAGCCTGGAGAATCACACCATTTATCCTATGTGCTAGTTATCTAGAGTTGTATAACAAATCACTCAAAGCTTAGTGACTTAAAACAGCATGTATTACAACTCACAGTTTTGTGGGTCAGTAATTTGGTTGGTCGTTTTTCTGCTCCATGTGGCATGACTATGATTAGGTCACTTGGTGGTGTTCAGCTTAGGTACCTTAGCACAGTGGGCTAAAAGGCTGAGTTCTTTGGGTCCATCTTTCTCTCCATGTTGACTCAAGGCCTCTCCACATGGTTTTTTGTAGCTGAATAGTTGGGTCTCTTAGACAGTTTCTCAGGGCTCCAAGAGCAAGTGTTGAGACAGGAAGTAGAAGCTGCCAGTCTCTCCTAAGATCTAGCCCAGACATTGGTACAACTAACTTCTGTCATTTTCTTCTGGTTAAAGCAGTTATAGAATGTTTAAGACTTGATAAGATTTGCATTTCTCTAATAATTAGAGATGTTGAGCATTTTATTATATGTTTGCTGGCCATTATTCTGTCTTCTTTTGAAAAGTTTCTGTTCATTTCCTTTGCCCATTTGTTGATGGGGTTATTTGATTTTTTCTTGTTGAGTTTTTTGAGTTCTAGATAAGTGGTGAGATTAGGTATCCTTATCGTATTCCTGATCTTTGAAAAAAGACTTTCAGTT
>CAUYSK010101999.1:0-37845 GCA_963575035.1 Avahi laniger
TAGTATAGGTTTAAAGGAAAGAATCAGAAAAGACAAATAACAATAGAGAAGTTTGCAGGAGGAGATGGTTCTAGGGTCTCAGTGAAGAACTGAGAGAAAGCTGTCAAGTTGCTGGTCTCATTTTTTTTACTGACTTGTTATGCAAGGTCATCAGTGTATGGAAGAGGGTAAGACGGGAGGGTAGAAGTCGTCGTCTTTAGAATAACAAGCCTGGGAACAGTATCTGGAATGACTGGACCCCACCCCCCAACACATAAATCAGTACCTATGAAGCAGCTACTTATCAATAACACCATCGAGTTATTTCTACGATGCTAGTAGCCACCACACTCTCATGTCCAAACTAACCCTTAGATGATTGACAGGAGTTAGCTGTTTAAACAATAGATGGCCCAGTAAGTGGAAGGTGGTCAGGACTTTAGTGGGTATTGGTGAACTGACATCTCTAGCTCTGGGCTCCTCTGTAATTTATCCACCACCCACAGAATCTCAGACCAAGAGTCCCACTTTGCCTCGGAAGCTAATTTGGGTCCCACTGGTTAGCGCTCATCTGGGTGTGGTGGGTGTGTGGGTGGGGACCACCAGGAAGTAAAGGAAGTGGGACCGGTGAATCAGGTGGGGGCCTGACTCACCCAGGCCCACGGGAATGTGGACTCCGGGGCTGGTAACGCCATCTCTGAGCAGCACCAGGGCCTTGAGGGGCATCATCAGTGGTTGCGGATGCTTGCCTAGCACTTTGCATAGGATGGCCCTGGGGACTGCCCACATGCCATGTGCGTCACTGTGTCCCATCTACCCTCCTGCACAGTCAAAGAACTGGCAATGCACTTACTGCCCTGCCCTCCCCAGCTGCTGCCCCGACTCGTACAGAGAGTTGAGCCCTGAAGATGGCCCCTCTTCCGCCACCACTCCAGACTGGAGGACTCAGTAGGACCCAGAGGGAGGGCCTCTGCCACCTTCTCATTTGGTTCGTCAGCCGCAATGCCTCTCTCCCCAAGAAACCCAGACGGCTTAGATTGCCAGTGTGGATACTTGGTACAGGGGACTTCTCTCGTTTCTCTATTTGTAGGAACTCTGCCTTTTTTGCTCCAAAAAAACAACACTTCTTCACGTTTTAGTCGATGTGGTTCGGGTGGTACCAACTCTACCTCCAGGCCCAGGGTGAGCATGTGAACCAGCCTGGCTCATCAGAATATGCGATCTCTTAGCCAGAATGACTGGTTCAACAAGGGATGAGTGATCCAAAAAGAGGCAACGAGACCCAGTTCTAAGAGTTTTGGGGAACTCTTAGGAAGAATTGCTCTTCTCTGCTTGTGTTACTGAGAGCCTAGAATATAGGCCAAAAGTTACCAGCAGCTTTTTTTCTTTCAGATAAAATTAAATCAACCTTCTGTGCCAAGAACTGCCTCAAGTGTTTTTATACATTATCTGATTTAATTCCCACATAAACTCCATGAGTCGTAAGTTCTGTTATTTGAGGTAGTATAGTTTAGAGTTCAATAGCACTGACTCTGGAACCAGACTGCCTGGGTTTGAATTGTGCCTCCATGTGTACTAGCTATGTATAGGCAATATTTAAACTTTCTATGTCTCAGTTTCCTCTTCTGTAAAATGAGGCTAATAATAGTACCTACCTCATAGGTGGTTGTGAAGACTAGTGAGTTTACACATGTGAAGCACTTAGAAGAACACCAGGTACTCAGCAAGTGCTCAATAAATTTTAGCTATGGCTATCACCATCATCATCATCATTTCTAATTTACAGACCAGGACACTGAGGCACAGAAATGTTAAGGGATTTGTGTAAGTTTGTACATCTAGTAAGTGATGGACTGAGAATTTGAACCAAGGCTGTTTCTGGCTCCAGAGACCGCGCTCTTAGCCACTACACAATGCTTCCTTTGCCTTGGCACCCCTACGGGAGAGTCTGTCTGAAAACAGAGCGCTGAAACACAGCAAAGAGCTGCCAAAGAGTGAGACGGAGCCCTGAGGACTTGCAGGAGCCCTTTGAACCAGTCAAGGCAGAAGCCAAATCTACCCCCAGAGTTTTCAATACTATAAATTCAACGAAATTCCTCTTACTTCAATCCAGTTTGAGTTGGGGTAACTGTCCCTTGCAGTTGCAAGCCCTTGCAGACTTGACTAACACAGCAATTCAAATGTCATCTCATGTCCTTGTGTTCTGGGCCTGGCTGGCCGGAGGAGAATCCCCGTGAAAGAGTCTGCTCCAGGAGTACAAAAACGACGCTGTTCATTCGCCTGGTCATTCATGCATTCAGTCACCCTCCACGTGCCAGGCACTGAGTTGTTAGCTGCCAAAACATTCTGGGTAGATTGGCCACGGGGCATTTCTGTATGAAAATATCAACGGTGTTCCCACCGGCATACCCATCAGGGCCAACTCCAGCCTCTGGCGGAATTTTGGTTCTCCTGTCTGTCAGGAGAGAAGTCTCTGGGATCTTATGATCTGTGCCCCATCTTTTCTAAGCCCTGCATATCCATCGCTACAGCTGGACTCTAGCTTGTCTTTAAGTGGAAGAGGTAATGGGGAATTTCTGCACAGACTAAATTATTCATCTCCATCAAACCACATAAGCAGCATTCAATCTCCATCTCTGGACAGTCTTCCCAGATCAAAATATTTGATCGAGGTCCAAACAGGAAATGCAGATACAAAACGGGTGACTTAGAACGCTGGGGTAAAGCCTTCCCCCAGCAAGGAGCGTCCTTTCCTTCTCTGCGTCGGATCTACGTGCGGAGAACCCTCAAGGGCTGGGAATACTTTTGATTTTTACATCGCAAGCGTCATAGAAAATATACAATGAAAAACCCAATGATTCCTTGGAGAGTTCATTGCTCTCCCCATCTTCTTTGATTCCCCTGCCTCCTCTCCACATCCTTTGAACTTCTAAAAAGACACTTTGAAGGCACGTCATAAAGCAGTTTTTCATTCATGCTCCTCTCTTTGATGATCTTGCTATTTGTCGGAACTGCAGCATCCACAGGATGTGGGGAGCTGAAAGCCAATACTGACGAGGAAGGGCCAAGCGAGGAGGAGCCCGGGCTGCACTTGTCAATAAGAAGAAAGGGGAAAGAGGGAATGGGCGAGACCAGAGGGAGCCAAGCAGGATTTCTGTCCTCTCTTGCAAGTCTTGTCCTTCAGAGTGGCGACTCGTGAGAGAGGCCACAGGGACCCGAGCCCAGCGACAATTCACAACCTGAAAAAGGTTTCCCTCAGATGCGTCCCTGCTGCTCTGACCTCCAAAGCTAGTGCTCTCTGCCCACCCCCAGACTTCTGCAATAACCCGGCTCCTACCTGATGAAAAGTATTATTGGTTTTGATGTTTCCGACCTCTCCCATTTTCCCTGGTGAAAGATTCACTCATTTCAGCACTAACAAGACACCATGAGCAGGGGACAAGAAACAAAAGACAGAGAGTGTGTGCTAAGGAGGCAGGTAGGTTTGCAGACACACCCCTTTTCTCACCGTGCCCACTGAATAAAGGGTTGAAAACTAAGGCTTTGTGTAGATGACTCTAGAGAACTCAAGTTACTCAAGGCGGCAGCCCTGGCTCCCCTGGCCAGGGGCTGGCCAGCCACAGTGAGGGCAGATCACGACCTCCCCTGAACCTCAACTATCACAGATCCAAAGGGAAAATAAATCGCTCCCATCCAGGATGCAGTGAGTCTGATTAGCACCCAGGAAGTGGTTGTGAGGGTTGGGGCTGGGGAGAATGGCCTTCAGACAATTATAGATATTAAATACCTTAGAATCCATCCTCTGGAGGTGTGGCGGAGAGGGTGAAGAACTCATTTGCTCACAAATGTTTAGTGAGAGCTCACTAAGCCCTAGGAGGACAAGAGGGTCTCTGCCCTTGTGGAACTGAGAGATTAGGGAAAGGTCAGAGGTGAAACAGTTCCACTCACGTATGTATAATTGTAAATTGAGACACATGCCTTGAAGGAAAAGTAAAGGGTGTTATGAGACCATTTAACACAGACACCCATTTGGACACAGGGGACAGGCTCCACAGAGATCTGAGGTGGCCTATCTAAAGGGTAACACTGAGGCTGAGACCAGAAGGGGAGAGAAGGGTATGCAGGCAAAGAGTAGGGAACAGCATGTTACTCCAAGGGAACAGCGTATGAGATGGTCCAGCTCAGGGGAAGGCAGACTGGAGGGGCCTGTCGTGGAAGCAGACCAGTAGGAGCAGGGATTCCACAGATGCGCAGTGAGCCCCACGGCACACAGGGAACACAGCGGTGAACACAACATGCAAGGTCCCTGTCCTCCTGGAGTTTACATCCCAGAGGTTAACCTAGTTGGAACCAGACTCTGCCGGACGTGCCGTTAATTCAAACTACAGGACGGAGAGAGGAAAAGGACCGTACTACCTCATACACCCCAGAGTTTTCTCATCCGAAAGGCTCACAGCATGGCCTCCAAACCTAAAGTGAGGAAAACCTCTCCTTCCTTATCTGTTTGGATACAGGCCAGACCGGGCTCCTCCGTGGGACTGCGGCAGTGGGTGACAAGGGCAATCAAGTCCGACAAGGAGAGCCACCCTCTGTGCCAGGAATCCTAGCTCACCGTGGCAACGGGTCTGGAAGCGACCACCAGCTGCTCCATCAGCCGGCTGAAGTTCCCACTGTGGTTCTGCCAGACTGGTTCAGGGCGTGGGATTTTTGAGTCAAACCATCCTAACTTCTTGTCCCAGCTCTGCTTCCTGCCAACTGTGCCCGGAACTTAACCTCTCTGATCCTCAGTTTCTTAGTCTATAAAATAGGATGAATGGAACCTTCACCGCAAGGTAGTCATTAGGATTAAGAGAGTCAGGGCATGTCAAGTGCTCGGCGTCCTGTGCGGCACGCAAACGCTCGCTCAGCATCGCTACTGCGACTAGCACGACTGTGAGAGAGCCCGTCCTTGACTGAAGGCACCTGGGTTAACGTAACTTGCACAGATCGCAGAATTACAACTCAGGCAACTAAGTGCAACTCGCAGCCCTGTCCCCTTTATTCACACACTGCCAGGGAAACCAAGGCACAGTTCAGCATCCAGCCCGGCGTAACCCCGAGACTTCAAAGTCAGGAATGTTCATTTCTGAGAACAGTGAAGCAACCACAGGAAGCATGCTGCAAAAGGGAACAACTGGCGGAATCGGTCCCACGGGAGTTACTCAGAAATATCTTCCCTGCAAAGAGACTTCTTGCGAATTTTCCATTGCAAATATTTAATATCAAATTGGGTTCTCTCTTCCGCCTCTGTCAGCGGAGTGCTCAAAATAATTTTAATATTAGCCTAAGCCAAGTAAAATTAGGGAAATAAATCTGCAACATTTTCTTCCCCGGCTCCTCCTCTCTCCCCCTGCCCACAATACGTCCTGAAGCCAAAATTCAATGATGTGATGCCTTCAGCAGCTCAGCAGTGGAGCAGTCACTTTTAAAACAGATGGCAGGGTTCCAGCATTGGCCCTGCTCTTTATACATTTTATGATTAAAGGCTAATAACTTATGCTCATCAAGCCTCAGTTTCCTCTTCCATAAGATGGGGATGATAAGAGGACTTACCTCGCTGAGTCACTATGAGAATTTAATGAAAAACATATGTAAAGCACCGAGCACACAGGAAAGGGTCTACAGATGAGCGTTGGCTGCTGTTATTTCTACTCCCTGCTCTATTCCCACCCTGTGATCTAGGTCACCCAGAGAGGATCTGGGTACAGTCAGGCCACCAGTAACTGAGTCAAAACTGCATTGATACCAACAAGAGCTCTGTTTTTCTTTTTTTTTGAGAGGGAGTCTCACTTTGTCACCCAGCTGGAGTGCAGTGGCATCGTCATAACTCACTGCAACCTCAAACTCCTGGGCTCAAGTGATCCTTCTGCCCCAGCCTTCCCAAGTAGCTGGGATTGCAGATGTGCTCCACCATGCCTAGCTAATTTTTCTATTTCTTTGTAGAGGTGGGGTCTGTCTCTTGCTCAGGTTGGTCTTGAACTCCTGGCCTCAAGAAATCCTCCCAGGCCAGGTGCGGTGGCTCACGCCTGTAATCCTCGCACTCTGGGAGGCCAAGGTGGCTGGACCGCTCAAGGTCAGGAGCTCGAGACCAGCCTAAGCAAGAGCGAGACCCCATCTCTACTTAAAGTAGAAAGAAATTATCTGGACAACTAAAAATATACATATAGAAAAAATTAGCTGGGCATGGTGGCGCATGTCTGTAGTCCCAGCTACTCAGGAGGCTGAGGCAGGAGGATCGCGTGAGCCCAGGAGTTTGAGGTTGCTGTGAGCTAGGCTGACACCATGGCATTCTAGCCCGGGCAACAGAGCCAGACTCTGTCTCAAAAAGAAAAAAAAAAAAAAAAGAAATCCTCCCACCTTGGCCTCCCAAAGGGCTAGGACTACTGGCATGAGCCACCACACTTGACCAAGCTCTTTCTCTTAATAGTTTCCAATTACCAATTCAGAGACAGCAGATTAAAATCTTGGACTTTTAAAGTATATTCAAGCATCTCTACAAATTTTTCTTTTCTTCCTTCCCTCTCTCTTCCCAACAGTGAACAAGGCAAAGTCTCTGACCTCACGGAACTTACAGTCTGGGAGGGAAGATAGACCATGTTATAAATTAGGGAAAATTCCAGGAAGGAAATAAACCAGGTGATGAGACGGGGGGTCAGGGAGGGGGTTACCCTTGGATGGAGTGCTCAGAGAAGGCTGTCCTGAGGAACCCATATTTGACACGAGGCGGAACCAGTCACACAAAACAGCTTATCTTGCTAATTCTTTATTTCCAAGGCACGAAACAGACCCAGTGATGAAGTACTTGAGCCAGACTAAAGAAGGAGAATTAGACTGGGGGGTCTATTTAATAAGTCCCTTCTTTTCCTGTACTAAGCGAGGATGGACTCCAGGAGGGTCTAATGCACCTCCCCACAGACGATCCCAAAGCACACCAGAGACACAGGTCGGATTTGTGCCAGAGCCACCACTAGACTAACAGCAATCACAGCAGCAGTAAGCACTTCACGAGCCCACACTCTGTGCCAGGCATCGGGCCGTGCACTTCCTGTACATTCTGGCATATCATCCCCACAATAATGGGGATATTATCATCATTATCACTGTCCACATTTTACTGACAGGGAAACCCAGGTACAGGGAGGTTAAATGGGCCAGCACTGCGCAGCCAATATGAGGTAGGTGCTATTATCAGCCCCATTTTACAGCTGAAGGAATTAAGACACAGAGAGGTAAAGTGACCTGTCCGAGGCAATACAGCCAGGAATGGGCAAATCCCACCTAGGGTTTAAACCTGGACAGACGACGCCAGAGTTCATGCATTTAAGGACTCGGAGGTGTGTGCAGGGAACAGCAATCCCATTTCTCCGCAGCAGTGGGTAGACGAGGAGATGTGGAAGGAGAGTCTACATTCATTCAATAATGAGATGCGCAGAACAGCCAGACGTGGCGCCGCCCCCAGAGCTCAGCCTAACAGCACAGTTTATACACAAGCCACTCGTGACCACTGGGGCAGGAGCGGAGGGGCGTGTGGGGTGCAACGAGAGCAGGTAAGAGGGGAGGCCACAGCAGCTTATCTGCGGCAGACCCCAGGGATGAGGGAGGGTTAGCTGGGTGGAGGGAAGACATCAACATGCCAAGTATCGGGAGCACCAGTTGCAAAGACCCTGGAAAGCAGCGGCAAATCAGAGGTGGTGAAAGAAAGCCTAAAGGACCAGAGTGCGCAGGTGAGGTGAGTGAGGCAGGAGGTGAGTCAGGAGTGGATGGCAGGGGAGAAAAGGGACAGTGATAGAGGTCAGTTGCTGGGAGCTCGAAAAGGCCAGGCTAGGGAAGCTCAACCAGCAGGCTGGAGGGCCGAACACTGCCGCAGGCAGAGCCGCACCTGGGAAGGCGGGCCTGCAGGCAGGAGCAGGCGATTTGGGAGGAAGCAGGGCTGGGGGTATGGAACAATGAACACAGTCCAGCTAAAAGGTAACGAGTGCCTTGGAGGGGGAGGAATTCACGAGAGACGGCACAGAGAGGTGGGGCTGGACTCCAACAGTGCCCAGGGGTCAAGGCGTTGAGCCTCAGCTGGGGACTGGGAGCACAGGGCTACTCACCAACCAGCAGGAAGGCCCAGGGCCCTGACAGTTCAGTCCGAGATTGTCAAAGGAGAGGTCTGCCAGTGACAGCTACTGAGCCCTGTGCAGGGCGCCCTGATGTGCTCCACGAGACAAGCGCCATTCTTCCCTTTTCACAGACTGCAAAGCTGGGTCTCAGCGAGGTGCAGTGACCAAGCCGTTCACAGGCTCGCGCATGGAAGAGCTGGGGTCCAAATCTGGGCCCCTCAGGACCGAAGCCCACCTCCCCCCACCACCCTGTGCAGCTCCCCTGCAGCTCTTCCTCAGGCTTAAATCCTCCTCTCGCGGACACCCACATGCTCGGGTTCTGTCATCTAAAGAAATGGAAGCTTCCAGATGTCCCACCCAGCACCAGCCCAGGGATTGCTAACTGACGATGCTTGAACAAAGCAAAACCAAAACCCTCTAACCAGTCTTGTTTGATACACACACATTTTTTTTTTAACATAGATCTGTGATTGACATTTAAAAATTAGAAGAGTTTACAAACAAATGCAGCTATCTGGCTTCTCTTTGAGAAACAGATTATCTGGTGACATTCGGCCCATATTTTCATATGGCAATAATCATCTGAATTGAGAAGCAGCTGCCATCCTAGGTGGGCACAGGCATTCTAGTTCCCCATCATCTCCACCCCTAAACATCTAACAACCAAAATAGAAACAAAGATGTGTGACCACTCAGGAAGTCTATTCTTTAAAACCGGGAGTCGTGTTTACCTTGGGGCCAATAGAGAGTGGCAGGGACTGAAGCTAACTAGACACAGAATAGTTTTCAACTAACTGGGCGCTCGATCTTCCTAGCCTTGCGGGCATTTGAGTTTCTGGCCTCTGACCACTGCTG
Source organism: Avahi laniger (assembly GCA_963575035.1). Lineage (NCBI taxonomy): Eukaryota > Metazoa > Chordata > Mammalia > Primates > Indriidae > Avahi > Avahi laniger. Next base: position 8,979 of record CAUYSK010101999.1, read on the forward strand.
CAGAGATCCTTATCGGAAGGAGAACAGTTAGTTGGATATTCAAACTTGGATCACAGGTTGGGACCACCCAAGAATAGTCTCTTCCTCCACCTTGCAGCCACTACATCCCCACCCAGCTCCTGGGTTATTTAGCCCCTGCCACACAGATTCTCAGTTTAGATTCGAAAGGTTGTTCAGCAAGACATCGTGGGGACACAGAAGTGTGTCTGCCTCGCACCACTTGGAAATAAACACGGTCCAAGTGGAAGAGCGCTCACACTGGGGCTGGCACAGGTCTTCAATGAAACGGGACATTCTTTCAGAGCAACATTCTAACAAAGGAGCTGAGAAGGGGAAAATCTGATTACAGAACTTCCTCTCCCTAGCTGGGGTTTGGCATAGAACAGAAAAATCAAACACACCCCTTGCTTCTCTCCAGAAAATCTCAAGATGGGGAATGGAAGCCAAAATTTAAAAGGGGAGAGGAGAGAGGCAGTAAGACAAACAGGAAGGTTCCTTGTGGCCTGCTCTGAAGGTAAATAGGTGGCTGTTGTTTCAGGCATGCTGGGTCTTTGCTGTTTAGGACCACGGAAAAGGCCCAGTGTCTCCAAACACTCTCTAATGCTCCTCATTCCAGCGTGCTCTCATTTCATCTTCCCGGATTCTCTGAAATCTGCCAAGGATGCGTAACAGACCAGCTCGTGCCTGCTGGGAGCAAGCCTTGCCCTCCAGACTTTACAGAAGCCGCCTGTCACACACACGCTTCCTAAGCTTCAAGCCGTAACTAGCAGTCCTCTGGAGAACCCTACTGCTGAAGGGTTAAGCACGGGGTACGCTGGGGTTATGCCACAAGCAACCACAGAGTTTACAGCCAAGTAGGGGAGACAAACAGCAATCAGATAATCACACACATTCATACATACGCCATTCAAAATGCAACTGCGTACTCCAAAGGAAAGAGACGGTTCTACTGCACGCACGTCCAAGTTTATCAGGCATAGCCGGGGTGGGCAGGAAAGGCTTCCGAGGGCAGCAGGTGGCTAGCTGAAGGAGGCAGGCAGGAAAAGCATTCTAGCAAACAGCAGGTGCAAAGACCCTAAAGAGCAAGGAGCATGGCATGTTCCAGAACCCAAGAGAGGGCTCTCGCAGCTGAGTGTGGATGGCAGGGGCCAGCCGCCTGGGAAGGAGGCATCTGCTAAGCACCTCAGGGCCTGCAGCCCTGCATTACGCTGTCCCGACCTCCCCAGACTCTGGGTCAGGCACGTTCTTCAGTGACCTCCCTCCAGCTCTCGAAGCAGGAAGCACTAAGGACCAGCTGAATGCGACTATGAGAAGAGCAGTGACGAGGACACACCTCACAGAGGACGCACAGCAGAGGAACTAATGCAAACCTGCAAATTCAATACAAAACAACCAGCATAAAGGTGGAGCAGACAGGTAAAGCTAACTTGAACTTCGGTGCAGCTAAACCCTGGACACGGCCTTCTGCAAACCAGGAGTCTTTCTTCTTCAACTCTGACTCTGAAGTTTAGAGCTGGTTGCTAACATGCTTGTGGCCCTTGGGCACCTAGAGGACACCCTTCCCACCCACGGGCCAGCTAAGCCCAGGCAGGAGGCCAGCGAGCACAGGCACGGCTGACATGCGCCTCCAGCCACACAGGGCCTGCCCAGGAACGGGCAGATGCCTCGCTGCACCTGCTGACGTGTTTCCTCTTAAGCTTCGGTTTAGTCCCACTGGGGTCAGCCTGAAGCCAAGGTGGTGGGCTCTGCAGAAGGGGTGTACTGGGAGAGCAAGTGGGGGGCAGAGACACCAGCCCAAGTTGAAATGAGAAACTGCCCGGGAGGCAAGGGGACCACCGTGTGGTTTCTAGGGTGTGATGATGTCACGGACAAAGGGGACAAACCAAACACAGGATGAGAGAACAAGAGACATCCCCACCAACCTCTCCGGAAGGCCAAGTCCATGCCTCAGAAATTACCCAGGTATAACTTCGAATACAAACAGAAATCGGGATTTTTAAATCATCTTTTGTGATACCTCTAAATTCTTGCAAACAAATCTTTGGATTTACAAATTCTCTTTAATGTGTGGAAGAAATTTCATTCTAACCTGGCAACTACCCTCAGGGGTGATCTTCAAACAGCAGCTGGTGATCTTTTAAAATTAAGCCTCAGTTGATGAGGCTCCACTTTATCAACTCTCCAGGGGCTTCCCATTGCACCCAAAATTAGATGGAGAAGCCACACCATGATCTGACTCTGCCCATGGCCTCAGCCGTATCTGCCATCTCTCACCCCCTCGTCACCAAAAGTCTCAGTTCCTCAACCAGGCCGGAACACTTCCAGCCCCGGGGCCTTTGCACACACAGTTTCCGCTGCCTGGAATGCCATTGCCACCAGCAACTCCCCTGCCTCCTCCTTGGTACTTTCCTGTCCTTTGGGTCTCAATGTAAATATCACCATCTCCAAGAGAGACTTTCCTTCAAAAGTGCCCATCAAAAGTAACGCTTTTCTCCACTCTGTCTTATCTCGGCTCCCCCGCCTTTTTAAGCAGATGCGTGGAAAGTTGTCAGTCCCTCACAGCAGTTTTCACTTTTCTGTACTTTACTTACCCACCCTCTGGCTCTCCCGTAAGACTTTGAGCACCACGAGGAAAACGACCCCACCTGCCTCGACTCTGATCTTTCCCTGTCACCAGCACCTGCATGCGGGAGGTGTTCGATGACTACTAACTGCTAAACAAACAAGCGGGGTACCCTGCAAATTGACTGCCTGGACTCCTCAAAAATGTCAGTTCATGAGAGAATAAAAAGAAAAAAAAAAGGCTGGGGAATTATTCTTCATTAAAGGACACCAAAGGAACATGACAACTTAATGCAGAATGTATCCTTGATTGGCCTGATCAGAAATGAAAATAATAAAGGATTTGATGAAGACAATTAGGGAAATTTTAATATGGACTGTACATTAGAGTATTAGATCCGAGTTAAAGTTTCTGAATTTGATCATTCCACCCTTGTTAGGTAGGAGACTGCAAAGATGCTTGCTGAAGTACTCTAGCAAGGAAATGCCACAGTGCCTGCAACTTACTTTCAAATGGCTCAGGAAAAATAAATTGTATGTCGACACACACCTACACAAAACCTTCTTCAACAATTTTTCTGTAGGTTTTTAATTTTTCAAAGTAAAAAGTTAGGGGAAAATGAAAATAACAGATGGATACATTAATGTCAGAGCTCTCTCATTTTTGAAATGATGTTATTTATTCAAGATCATAACAATAGTCTCTGGCAGAGTCGAGATTATGACTAAAATATCCAAACTCACAGATCTTTTGAATGCCCACTGCATAAAACAACTCACGTGAAATTCATGACAGCCTCATACAGGTAACTTTCGGGGTCCTGCAGTGAATTATTGGCTGGATATGCATCAGCTTAAAACAGTGAAACGTGTTGGGTGATTTTAATTTGGGACTCCTGCTTCCAGGCATTTTGCCTTATAAGATAAAAGCCTTCTCATTTGCATACACCTACCCCTGAGACAAACAATCAAGTATCAGCCCTTTCCACATGCCCCGTGCAACGTGAATGATATTTCTAATAAGAGCGTGGAGCTGGAGAATTGGCCAGGGATTTGGGGGTCAGGGATAGGGAAACAAGCCTAGCACTTATGTTTTAATTTTTTATTTTTGTTAGAACTCTTAAGGCTAAGCTTTCCTTTTTCTTTTCAATCTAGGGCCTTTCGAGCCCATGCAGCTGTGCATAGTCAAACTCCTATTCATCCTCCAAGACCCAGCTTAGATTTCTCTTGCTGCAGGAAATCTTCCCTGACTTCTTTAGGATAGTTTAGGGCCCCTTCATCTGGGCTCCCACAACCCTCTATACCTTCTCTATTAAAAATTAAGCCTCGGCCGGGCGCGGTGGCTCACGCCTGTAATCCTAGCACTCTGGGAGGCCGAGGCGGGTGGATCGCTCAAGGTCAGGAGTTCGAGACCAGCCTGAGCAAGAGTGAGACCCCCCGTCTCTACCAAAAAATAGAAAGAAATTATCTGGACAACTAAAAATATATATATATATAGAAAAAATTAGCCGGGCATGGTGGTGCATGCCTGCAGTCCCAGCTACTCGGGAGGCTGAGGCAGAAGGATTGCTTGAGCCCAGGAGTTTGAGGTTGCTGTGAGCTAGGCTGACGCCACGGCACTCACTCTAGCCTGGACAACAAAGCAAGACTGTGTCTCAAAAAAAAAAAATTAAGCCTCAGGCCAGGCACAGTGGCTCATGCTCATAATCCTAGCACTTTGGGAGGCTGAGGCTGGGGGATCACTGGAGCCCAGGAGTTCGAGGCTGTAGTGAGCTTTGATCACACCACTACAATTCCAGCCTGGGCAACTGAGTGAGACTCTGTCTCTGAAAATAAAAAAAAATTTTTAAATGAAGCCTCATTACACTAATTGTTATCCCCTGCTTGCTAGTCCGTCACGCGCTCTAAAGGTGGCAGGAGCTGGAATGTCAGCGCCGAGCCCACGCCCAGCCCATAGAGGCTGCGTGCTACCCACTGAGCTGAACTTCATGGAAGCAGCGGTCCCCATCCCGCTCCTTACCCATCTGAGATGACTCGTGGAGAGCGGGCTGAGGCCAGATCTCCCAAAGCAGCTCTAGGGAAGCTTTTCTTCTGCCTGTTGTTTCAGGTGTCCTGTATCACATCCCCTTTGGGACAGGAAGTGTCCTGTGTCACTGTTTTCTCCTCTTGTTCTGATATCAAAGGCTTGACCAGGGAGTTCCTGAGCGAAGATCGGGGGCTTGGGTCCAGTTACCCCCACCACCTGCTAGAACAGCAACTTGGTCCCACTGCCAAGTAGGGAACAACACGCCCTTTATTAAATAATAACAGCATCGCACATACGCTCACTCCGTCTGGTCATTTCAGCTCAGGATCAGCTTTAAAGTCTCTCCAGGGTGGGACACGCAGAATGGGCCTCATGGGAGGCCAGAGGGACGGGAGGTTTGCGGATGCAGATTCTTTGGATTCCAGCGTTTTCAATTGTTCTCTCCCTTCCCGAGAAGACTCCAGACAGAAACTGTACCCTGCCAGTATCCATGACAGTAACTGCAACTCACCGTGGCGAGAAAGTCACGCAACAGTCAGGAAGTGCAGGTTCGGCTCCCAGCTCCTCTCCTCCACGAGGCTGCAAACCCGGTGGGCCATTTAACCTCTTGGAGCCACGGTTCCATTCTCCAGGAATGGAGCTTGGTACCTTTAAATCTAGGTAGGCAAGCACCTCGTAAGCAACATATACACCACGCAGACGTTGCTGTCTTAATGTCAGGCGCAAAGTGCTCTAAACGGTGGTAGGATTTGGAAAAACCGCTCCTTTGAATGGATTTTCAGCAGGAACTGGGAGAGTCGGACAGAACAGGCCTGCCAGGGGGTTGTAGAGTTGCGTGAGGAGACAACCACGGACAGCTGCGGCGAGTCCATAATGGATTCGGTCGAGGAGAGAAAACTCGGCGGGAGGCAGGTGGGCATGCAGAATGGGGGCGGGTGCGGCGTGTCTCTTTCCAGTGCACCCTCGCCCCGAGGCCCTGTTTCCAAAAGCCGCATAGTTGATACGGTGACATATTCCCCCAAGGATTCCGCCAGTCAGGAAGCTCACTGAATTTTTGTATACCACAGTTTTTTAAAAAAATATATACGCAGGCATACATCAGCAACGCAGAACTTAGCCCAAAACTCCATGTGTTTCTGTTTAAGGAAATGTTTGCCAAGCTCATTTCTGCCAAGGAGTCTCCACACCTGCTGAGCCTCTGCAGGCAAGCTCAGGAGACCTGCCCACGCCCCACCTGCCAGCTGCTTCTCATCCCCTGCATCTAAGCGCAAATGTCCATTTCTCAGATGGGCCTCACCTGATGACCCGCTCCAGGCCTCCTCCCTTGCTCCCCTCCGGAGCAGGGTCCCCACTGGGCTGCCGCGCAGTCCTGTTTTACATCCCGTCTGTCACTCCCCGTAGACCACAGACATCAAAAGGGCAGGGGCCTTGTTTGCTGTGTTCACCTGGGGCCTGGCAATGCCGTGCTCAACAAATGCTCATTGATTGAACAGATGGGTGAATGAATGAACGAACTAATCAATCAAAAGAAGGAGGGCTGAAGAGAGGGAAGAATTGCTTCTCAACTCTGGGAGATACCCATTCAGTAAGAGCAGCAGTATTCTGGCAAAAAAAAAAAAGAATTGAGACTAAACGTTAGGGCTGTGAATCCATATTTCTACCTGTTCGGAGAAAGTGATGGAGAGAACTCTTAACCAATTCATCTGTTCTGGTGGTTTGTGCAAACTTGAACTTTGCCTTCTAAAGAAGCAGTCCCTAGCAAGGACCATGGAACCCACCAGGCCTCTGAGGATGACCTTGTGTGGCCTCAGGCAAGCCTGGACAGGCAAAATCCCCAGTGCTGCTTGAAACCTTTAACCCAATTCCACCGGGGCTGGAAGGGCCTAGAATCCCAAGAGCAACTCTCACGGAACAGGCGCACTGAATTACGATTCCCCTCAAACAGAGCAGCCGAACCTCTGAGCGTGCACCGTCCAAACTCAAGGGTGCGGTTCACCGGGCAAAAGGGAGGTGCCGGAAGCTGGATGCCAGACCCCCTGGGGAGGGAGAAAATCAGCCCCAAACACAGCCAACCTTTGAGAGAGAGAACGGGCGGGCGCACCTGAAGCTCTTCCACCCAGACGTAAGGAAATGTTCATGAAGAGAAACAGAGGGGAAAGAGAGAGGGGGGAGATTATTAAAAATACAGCTAGAACCACAGGAGAGGAAATGCCTCCGCTATTACTCCCAGCAGGTCCCTGTTGTGGAGGAGAAGTAATACCACTTTAAAAGCGCCAAACAGGAAGGAAGGACATCAGGGAGATCAGAGCAAGCCGGAATATGTGTATGTGTATATATTAAAAAAGCAAACGGCCTTTGGAGCAAAACTGTTCGGTGGGGAGACGCCTCACCGCAAGTGTCTCTCCCTGCGTTTTAGAAAATTGTTTTCCTCATGTACATTCTTATTCTCTTGGCCGGGACAGGCGGGCTTTCTCTGTTTCTCTCGCCCTTTCTTCTTCCTGTTTTCTTCTCAGCTCCCTCACAGGCCTCCTGCACCTCTGGACTCCAAGAGCATCCTGAGGATATTTACTAACAGGAAGCCGGGCAAGGAGGGAACCGACACAGTCATTAGGTGACATAAGCCTGCTGACACGCTGCCAGCTCGGCCTAGTGCAGCGATAACTGAAAAGCCAGCACTGCACTCAAACTAGGTCACCTCCGGGTGCTGGGGGTGTCAGCCGGCAGCTCACCACAGTCCAAGCACAGGGGAGCCAGGAGGTTAGTGGTTTCCCCTGGGGACAAGTGGAGGTCACTCGAGGGGAAGATGAAGGCCAAGAGGGGCATTTGTGAGAACGGGTGAAGAGGAGGAATGTGGGAGACATCACGGGCAAGTGGGTTTCCCAAAGCAAGCCGCGGAGACCGGGCCGTCAGGGTCTACGCAGGCCGCAGAGGCACGTCCTGTGCCCCTCAAGGGGCGTGTGGCATTCTGTTTTCAGGTATTCGCTTCTGTTTGCTTGGTGAGTATTCTCTTCATCGAACTACAAAAGTTCCCCAAATAAAATGTCAATTCCTTAAGGGCAAGGACTGCCGTCTATTTTGTTGGTGTCTTCAGTTTCAGTAAACACAGTGCCAGGCCCGAAGCTGACATTTAATAAATGCCTAATGACTGCGTCGTTGTGAAAAAGAAACCAACAGAGTGAATGTGATGAGCACATGGACTCTGGGACTCTGAGATGTCTCACAGTTGGGTTCGACATTTGGCTCCATTTCTTTTTAGCTGCGTCCCTTTGAGTAACTTTTATAGGCTCTGTACGCTTGGGCTTCTGCATTTGTAAAATGGAGACAATGGCATTGCCCACCTCATATGGTCCTTGTGAGGACACAGTGAGGTGTTACATATGATGGGCCTGGCACAACGTAAAAGTTCAGTAACTGGGGGCTTTTACTATATTTCGATTACTATTATCACTGTGATTGATGATAGGCTACTACCTGGCTTTGGGTTTTCCTGAGAGCCTCCAAGTATGTCTGGGTTTTGCTCTTTTTCTTTTTTTTTTTTTTTTTTTAGACAGATTATCACTCCGTTGCCCTGGGTAGAGCGCAGTGGCGTCATCATAGCTCACTGCAACCTCCAACTCCTGGGCTCAAGCGATCCTCCTGCCTCGGCCTCCCAAAGTGCTAGGATTACAGGCGTGAGCCACCGCGCCCAGCCTGGGTTTTGCTCTTAAGAGAACATCTGAAAAGTACCCACCCAGGGCCCCTAAGCTTCACCTGGCAGATTCGGGATGACAGCAGCCACAGGCAAATAACGCGCAACTGAAGATAGTCTCCCTTCTGAATGGGGCATGCACTGGCAAGATAAACCAGTTTTCAGCAAGGCATTTAATGTCACCTGTCCTTTCACCCTTGTGGTCAGTGATAGAGGAATTTGGCCCAGGTGATAACACAACTGAATGGACTGACAGCTAGTTGAACATCTACATGAGCACTTGTCAGATGATGCTCTATAGGATGTTTATTTACAGGTTAGTAAGTGGTACCTGGCAGGGAAGAGGAGGAGAGAGCTTAGTGGCTATGTTTAGAAAATTACGTCTAACAACTTATTTTCTCAGATTTTATATTATAAGCATCATGAGTCTTTGAGGAGGGGTTATGGTATGTAGCACTATCTAAACATATTTTATTATAGGGCTCCATTTTTGAGGACCATCCAGTAGGCTAGCATCCTTCAGAATATGCGCTGAGCTGGGCATGGTGGCTACTCACAGCTACTCAGGTGACTGAGGCTAGAGGACTGCTGGAGCTCAGGAGTTCGAGGCCAGCCTGGGAAACATAGCAAGACCCCATCTCTAAAAGTAAAAATAAATAGTCTACTGGAAGTGAGCTGAAAATATGAAACTGAAAAAAAAAAAAAAGAATATGCTTTAAGAAACGCTCATCCATGATCAAAGCACATGTGACAACGACCCTGGCAGGAGTGTCTGGGGGCATTGTCGTTGGCTCCGTCCTTGACCCTGTCTAGTTCAACATCATTAATTTGCTGGCATGCTGATCAGATTTCAAGATGATCCCACGCTGGACAGGGAGGCTGAGAGGGACGATGGTATAATCAAGACTAGAGGCTAACAAGATACTTCATAGCAATAAATATCGGGTCCTGCATACGTGGTCCAAAACCAACACAAAGCATTCGGGATGGTGGAAGATGGGGCCCAAAGTAGAACAAAAAGTTTAATCCTTGGTAAAGGTGTCTGAGCCCTTGGATTAAGCCTCACCTGAAGGTACTGCTGCCCCCAGGTCTGTAAATACACCAACAATTTCTCTTTAAATGTTGTTGCTTTTTTTTTAATCTGCAACATAAACATTCTAAACTGTTAGTACTGTCAAGTGTACTGATGTTTCCAAAGAAGATACTACACTTTTAAGAAGAACTGAGAGAAGCCTCAGATCAAAGGAAGGAGAGATGTCTCACCCTTCCTGCTGGTCAGATGACTCCGGGAAGTCAGCTTGTACGTGGCTCTGGGTGCCAAGCTTGGAGGGACACAGACATACCAGGGAAAACTGTTAGGATGACAAGGATGTCGGAAACTATGTTCCGAGGAGAATTATATAAAAGAAATAAAAGAGATACAGACAAGAGATACAGAAACATGAGAGGGGCCAGCCTTCCAAATAGAAGATCAATGACGGACATGGTATTCCGTGAAGAATCCAGTGCTTCTTAATCTTCTAGAGGGAACACATGCCTTTGAAAACCTGTTGGAAGGTCTGGGAACTCTCCCCAGGAAACGGTACATGCAAACTAGATGCTGCAACCATTTTCAGGGGATTCCACCAGCGCTGCTGAAGCCCACCCACGAACATCCCCCATAGAAGACCAAAACCAAGGTAGGAGTCTCAGGAGTAGGCTTTACCTGCGTAATGCCCACCCCCTGCCAAAGTAACGAGCTACAATCAGGGGATGGATGGTACAGTAACAAGGCAAGAAGACATTCCAGTCATCCTGCCGTCTGGAAACAGAAGAGGCCCCCTGGCTCAACTTGTGGCTCACACCTGTAATCCTAGCACTCCGGGAGGCCAAGGCAGGAGGATGGCTTGAGGTCAGGAGTTCGAGACCTGCCTGAGCAAGAGTGAGACTCCGTCTTTACTAAAAATAGAAAAATTAGCTGGGCATGGTGGCACGAGCCTATAATCCCAGCTACTTGGGAGGCTGAGGCAGGAGAATTGCTTGAGCCCAGGAGTTTGAGGTTGCCGTGAACTAGGCTGACGCCACGGCACTCTAGTCCATGTGACAGAGCGAGACTCCATCTCAAAAAAAAAAAGAAAAAAGAAAAGGCTACCTGGCAAGTGGGGAGCTTTACAGCATTGGAGGCTTTCAAGCAAAACTGGATGAGCATTTTCAAGGAAGTGGTAGAGAGGTCCAAATGACTCAAGGTCTGAGGGCCGGCAGCTCTGGCATCACCGGGAGCTTGTCAGAAACGCAGACTCTCAGGTGATTCACATGCATGTCAGACCTTAAGCGCTGATCCATCTAAGATTCTCTAAGGAGAGAGAAAGAAAGATACTCTGGCCCATCAGCAGCAGTCTCCCACCTACGCCTTCAGAGAGCTGCCCTTTCGACTTTGCGTAAATTCGGATTTCGAGACTACAGAAGTGCTGGCCCTGCTCTAAAACCTCAGCCCACCCTCTCCCCAGTGCATGGGGAGACATCTTCATCTTCTCAGAGGTTGCAGATGGAGAACTAAGGGGAGAGTGGGATCATTTCCACTTTGTCTCTAAGCCAGGGCCAGAACTTAGAGAAGGAAAAAGTAATTTAAAAATATATATCTTCATGATCACTTTCTGTAGTAACAATAGATATGATTTCTCGTGCACTCACACATACCATATATGCTGCTAAGCGCTCTTTTATCCCCTTCTTAATGCTTACAATAACCCTAATGGGTAGGTACTATCATTTTTTTATCCCATTTTACAGATGATGAGACTCAGAGTAAATGACATCTCAAGGCCACACAGCTGGTAAATGGAGGCGCTAGGTCTTGACACCAAAGTTCAAGTTCTTAACCACTAAACCCCATGCCTGTCTCCTTTAGAGGAAATCTCTTGCCTTCTACTCTTTTCAGTAAGCAGCAAAGGTAGGCTGAGGGCTGCCGAGTTCCCACAGAGCTCATCCAAGTTATCTAGAGATGAGGCCAGGCACAGACACAGGTGCGCTGGGGTCTCAGGTCTCAGCCCTCCATTATGTTCCGTTCATTACACAGGAAGACTTAGAGGTCAGGCTTTCAAACCCTGGCCCCTTCCTCATTATCTGCTCCAGCATCGGAGTTCGCCCGGTCCTGTATTGACTTGCTTTATCTCCTGGCTGCTGTCCCATCTCCATTAGATCCCAGGCATTTGAGCAAAGTACACAGCTATCCAGTTCTGACTAAAGGGAATTGACTCGCCATCCCTTCTCTATAATTTTGGGCATAGTCTGAGAGGATTTAGAAGGTGTCATTGACTTGGAATTACAGTTCTTTGTTACGGAATGAATTTCCGGACTATGCCGAAGAGAGACCAGCAGCCCCCCACACCCGCCTCCCCTCGCACTTACACAAGCAGCTTTGTTCCCATCAAAGTGTCCCTCTAATTGCACTGTGCCCATTCATTCTAGACTTTGCTGCTTCTCAAGGAGGAACTTTATCAAAGCGAACTCAGACTTCCTATAGCACTTAACATCTGCAGCCTGCATTTGGAAATTAATCAGGAGCGGCGTATTCCTCTTCCACTTATCGTCATTAACTTTTTTATTTCCGATAGCTATTCAACTCTTCGCGTGCTTTTGTCTAATGTGCCCCAGCTAGGTCCCTTAAGGCAAAAACCACATTTTAGTTATCTTTGTTTCCATCACAGCAGTCTAGCACACTGCCTTGTCTGTATTAGACATTCGACGGCCACACGATTGATTGATAACTAACCGATTGCATTTCACATATTACCACGCACATCTGCTGCTATGCCCAAAGCGAATTCACTCTTCCAGATACTGAACTTATTTGGAGGGAGAGACTCAGAGAGGGAAAAACTCTAAGCATGTTGAAATCCTGAAGCAGATGGTGCTGTGTAAAAAACCATAACATTATGGTTTCAGCCTTGTAAGAGGTAACAATGCAATTTGCTCCCATGAGGTAGGACTAAGCCACTAATCCCCCTGGTACAGCTGGAAACACAAAAGCTTCCTAAAGTTCAGGGACCCCGGCCCACCTGGTTAGACAATAACCAGGCCAAAGCCTCATTTCTCAGCCACCCTTGTTATCCCTTGCTTCAACTCCTAAACCACTTAAAGAGAATCTTGGGAATTTTTAAATCAACTTGCTGGAGAAATGGGCCAGAACTGTATCATTTTTTTACAAAACCAAAAATCCTTAATGACACCGGCTAGAAAGAGCAGGGCATTTCCTCAATTTATAAAGAAAAAAGTTCAGCAAATAAGATATTTTTTAACTTCTACTAGGTGCTGATTCATTTTTTGAAATTTCGTCAGTTTTCACTTTCTACAAGACTCCAGTAAATAACTCTTCCTGGTCTATTTTCCATTCAGCAAATAGTTGTAGAGGTCCAGCCACGCTCTGCATGGCTAGCATCTACGCAGTGCAGAGACAAGACAGACGTGGGCTGTTAGTTTGGCTTCCTCACACTCGGTTCCTTCAGTAGCAAAGTTCCATCTGCTTCAACGATCAACTTTACCACTAGAATCTCTGACAAGGTGTGGGAACCCCCAGACCATACGGGGAGGGGAAATAATGCAGTCGGCGAAGCACGGTCCAAACCTTGTCTGTTATTCCACGTCAGTCGGGCCCTCGCCACGCCTCAATGACCTCACGGGTAAAATGGGGAAGAAAATACTCCCTGTGTCGGAGGAAAAGTGCTTGGCACTTTTATCCATATTCATATCTATAAATATCCTCACCACTTTAGCCCAGGGGTTCAAGACCGAAATGTCTGTAGGTACAAATGTTTATGGGAACTGGGCCCAGTGGGCAGGACTGGAGGGGTCTGGGAGTAATTGCAGACCACCACCCCAGGAAAGGGCTGGCCTGATGCGGCACCAGCCAATTGTCACCACAGAGAATGTGACCCACTCAGTGTCCTCCCTCCTGATTTTTCAAGAGAAGCCAACTCTCCATATTTTTCTATGAAATTCCCCAATTTTTAAATGTTGACTCAAAAAATTTGAGAGGGGCCAAGTGTGGTGGCTCACACCTGTAATCCTAGCACTCTGGGAGGCCGAAGTGGGAGGATTGCTTGAGCTCAGGGGTTCAAGACCAGTCTGAGCGAGAGTGAGACCCCATCTCTACTAATAGAAAAAATTAGCCAGACATGGAGGCACACGCCTATAGTCCTAGCTACTCGGGAGGCTGAGGCAGGAAGATCACTTGAGTCCAGGAGGTTGCAGCAAGCGAGCTAGGCTGATGCCACGGCACTCTAGACTGGAAAAACAGAGCAAGACTCTGTCTCAAAAAAAAAAAGTTGAGAGGCAATACAGTGCAACAGGTAGGAGCATGGACTCCGAAACCAGACCAGCTGGGTTTTTGAATCCCAGTTCTTCCATTTACCTACACGTGACCTTCAACAACCTACTTAACCTCTTTATGTCTCATCCTCCTCATCTGAAAAATGGAGACAATATCAATGTCTATTTCATAGGGTTACTATGAAGAGTAAAAGAGAAAAATAAATTTCTATATAGTAATTGTATATATAAAAGAGATTAGAACAGTGGCTGGCACATAGTAAATACTATGTGAGTTTTAGCTGTTACCATCACTTTTGCAAACAAAATTTTGTTTGTAGAACAAACAAAATACTTCTCTTGAGAGAGTCCCATATAAACCAGCACTTTGAGACCTTATCGCTGTCCTCACTGGCCCCTAATGCTCTCCCAGGGCCACATACCTCAGTCTCTACAGTTATGAAGGTCGGGTGAGAAATCCCTCTCTGCTTCCACGTGACACAGACCCAGGGACACTCTGCAGCTAGACCCGAGGAAGATTCTGGGTGTTGCCACACGAAATGGCGCATCAGTCGCCCTCCTTACTTCCCATCCTCTCTCCCCAGGGGTGCGAGTGGGCTAAGGATCACCCTGCCAAGCAGACAGAGCATCTGAGGACACCTCCTGTCAGCACTTTCAGTCATAGAGAAGGTCTGGGCATAAGGAGCCCACTGAAAAGGTGGACACTGTTTGGAAATTCATGGAATTTTTGGCCCCAGGGCTAATGCAATAGCCCTATCCACCAGGCTTCCTGGTTTCCTCAGCTCAACTGATCTCCAAGTATTTTCATGACCAACAGTTGGACTCGGGGCTACCAGGCACGTCTGAGGCTCTGGCCTCCTGGATTGCCACAGTCTTGCAAAGAGGTTTTCCAAGCCTTTTGGCCCATCGATATTTTTGGCCAGTGCATGCAATTCCCCCATTCTTCCTAACTTTGCAAAATAATTTCTCCAATCCATCCTACAGTTCCTACGGAGCTAGCAGTAATACATCTGCTAGCACTTAGCAACAGAAGGCTTCATTTTAAATAAATAAATACGGACGAGGGGGAGGGAGACAGTAACCAGGAAATGGAGTTCTATCTTCAACCCACATTAAAAATTGTCCTTAAGCCAGGAGTGGTGGCACACACCTGTAATCCCAGCTACTCTGGAGGCTGAGGCAGGAAGATTGAGTAAGGTCAGGAGTTCAAAGACAGCCCGAACTGGCAAGGTCCTGTCTCTTTAAAAAAAAAAAAAAAATTGTCCTTTTCCTCAATTTCCTTTAATCTGGCCTAATTTCTTTCAGGTACAGACCCGTCCTTCAAGATGGTAGCAGTAACAACGAGAAAAGCTAACAGTGACTAAGCACCACATTTCCAGCCCTTCACAACCAAGCCTCCCAATGAGCCTATCTATGACACAGATACTACGAAGATGCTAATGTTACAGATGAGAAATCATGCACTCAGAGGTTACGAATCTTGCCCAAGGTCACACAGCTAGTAGGTGGTAAGGCCAGAGGTCAAACACAGATCCATGATTCCAAAGCCCATGTTCTTATCCAACTAAAGGAATTAGGTCCTCTGTTTTAGGTCTGGTTGTAGTTGAGCTTTCCTGATGAGTACACCAGGCTAGAAATCAAGAGAAGGAAACCCCAGTCTAAACTGACTTAGGATACATCATCTACCTTCCTAGACTTGGTTTCCTCCTTTCGCCACCCTCAAAAAGATATATGAAGGTTACAAGTAAAACCATAAAGGTAAAAGTGAGTTGCATGTTAGGAAGATGCTGTATAAATCTAAACTGTTAAAATTAATCTAAAAATTAATTTTTGGAAGTATCTGAAATAAATTCATAGCAACAATAATGAGTTTTTCTGGTCAGGTATATATTTTTAATCTTAAATAGTCAAACTCACAGAAGCAGACAGTAGAATGTTGGTTACCAGGCACTGGGAGGAGGGGGAATTGGGGGCTGCTAACCAATGAGTACATTATAAAGTTTCAGTTGTGCAACATGAGTAAGTTCTAGAGATCTGCTGTACGACATTGTGTCTATAGATAACAATACCGTATACTGGAAAACTACTAAAAGGACAGATCCCATGTTAAGTGTTCTTACCATGATAAAATTTTCTGAAAATTAAAAAAAAAAATAGAATCTCTAGTTGACAGTATACGTCCCAGTGATCCATACATGATTAGAGTTACAACTTTCAGTATCGCTGCTGAAATTGAACATGTCTTTAGTTCAATAAAAGATCCAACGCACATGTAAAATCATTCCAGCCACTGAGATAACTAATTTTTTTTTTTTTTTTTAGAAAGGTTTCACTCTGTCACCCTATCTAGAGTGCAGTGGCATCATCATAGCTCACAGCAACCTCACACTCCTGGGCTCGAGGGATTCTCTCCTCCCTTAGCCATCCAAGCAGCTAGGACTACAGGCCCGCACCACCATGCCTGGCTGATTTTTTTCTATTTTTCGTAGAGACAGGTCTCACTCTTGCTCAGGCTGGTCTCATAGTCCTGACCTCAAGCAACTCTCCTACCTCGGTCTCCCAAAGTGCAAGAATTGCAGGCATGAGCCACCGCGCTCGGCAACTAATTTTTCAATAGTAAAATATAATTGAAGAACAATTTGTTCTTTTACTCACTCATTCAAGTATTTGTGGTCTACCAAGCTCTATGATAAGCCCAAAGAATTTAAACAACAAACTAAGCCTCATTCCCTGCCCTTGAGGAACTAACACATCAGTGAGCAGACATATTTCTAAGTGACTTAACCACGACTTCCGTGTCATGGCTAAGAGCTGTGCTAGGTTCGAGTGCAGACGCACCTACCTTGGCAGGAGGCGGAGAAGCCCTGAGAGGCAGTGCCTGAAGCAGGAGTTTGCCAGGACAAGAAAGCCCTGGTAAGGCTTTCTTTGCAGTTGCCAAGTTTAACCTTGAAAAGGCACCCAGAGAGTTCAGGGACTTTAGAGAGCCCAATATAGGAAGCATCCAGGAGGAACATGTTAAGAGAGAATGATGGAAAGAGAAATTGGAATTTGGTTTTTGAAGGGCCTTGAATATGAAGTTCAGAAATCTGGACTTCGGTTCTCAGAGGGGAAATGTTCCCTTCCAGGCGGGGGACGGGGCGAATTTGAGATACCACAATTCGACATTCATCTGTAAACGGATATTTGTGTTGGTTCAAACAAAGCTGCTATGAATATTTGTGTACAAGTCTGCTTGCTTGCTTGCTTTTCTGTTGGGTAAATACTTAGGAGTGGAATGGCTAGATCATACAGGAGGTGTGTCCTTAACTTTTTAAGAAACTGCCAAACTGTTTTCCAAAGTGGTTGTACCATTTTACATTTTCTCAGCAGTAGTGTATCAGAGTTCCGGTACTCACATCCTTGCCAACACTGGTATGCTTAATCTTTTTAATTTTTAGCCATTCTAATAGGTATATAACAGTATCTCATTGCAGTTTTAATTTGCATTCCCCTAGTAACAAATAAGATTGAGCATCTTGGCCAGGTGTGGTGGCTCACTCCTGTAATCCTAGCACTCTGAGAGGCCGAGATGGGAGAATCACTTGAGGTCTGGAGTTCAAGACCAGCCTGAGCAAGAGTGAGACCCCCATCTCTATTAAAAATAGAAAAAAATCAGCTGGGTGTGGTGGTGCACACCTGTAGTCCCAAGCTACTTGGGAGGCTGAGAAAGGAGGATCACTTGAGCCCTGGAGTTTGAGGTTGCTGTGAGCGAGGCTGACACCAGGGCACACTAGCCTGGACAACAAAGTAAAATTGACTTAAAAAATAAAATAAAATAAAATTTTTTAAAAAGACAAAAGAAAAAAAGGTTATCTTTTTATGTGCTTATTTGCCACTCATATATCTTCTTTGATGAAGTATCTTTTTAAATCATTTCCCATTTTAAAAATTGGGTTATTTTCTTATTATTCAGTTTTAAGAGTTCTTTATATATTCTAGATATAAGCCCTTTATCAGAAATATGCTTTGTAAATATTTTCTCCTAGTCTGTGGCTTCTCTCTTCATTCTCTCCCTTTTTTTCTTTTTTTAAGAGATAGGGTCTCACTTTGTCACCCAGGCTGGAGTGCAG
Organism: Avahi laniger; assembly: GCA_963575035.1. Lineage (NCBI taxonomy): Eukaryota > Metazoa > Chordata > Mammalia > Primates > Indriidae > Avahi > Avahi laniger. Next base: position 26,671 of record CAUYSK010101999.1, read on the forward strand.
TAGTGTGATCATAGCTCACTGTATCCTCCAGCTCCTGGGCTCAAGAGACTCTCCCATCTCAGCCTCCTGAGTAGCTAGGACTACAGTTGTACACCACCATGTCTGGCTAATTTTTTAATTTTTAGGGTCTTGCTATATTGCCCAGGCTGGTCTTGAACTCCTGGCCTCAAATGACCCTCCTACCTTGGCCTCCCAAAGTGCTGGGATTACAGGCATCAGCTACCAGTCCTGGACTTCATTCTCTTAACGGTGTCTTTTGAAGAGAAAAGTTTTTAATTTTGATGAAGGCCAATTTATCCATTTTTTGTTCTATGGATCATGCTTTGATGTCATATCTAAGAAATTATTGCCTATGCCAAGGGCACAAGATTTTTCTACATTATACTTTCAGGTTTTACATTTAGGTCTATGATCCATCTCCAGGAAATGGACGTCTTTTGGGGACATTTTGGACACTCGTGAGGACATTTTTGTTTGTTGCAATGATGGGGGAGGGGTTCAATCAGCAATGGGTGGGCAGGGATGCTAGAGGTCTTCAATGCACAGGAAACACATACACCATAACAAAAGCCTCATGACCCATATGGCCAAATGTCCTACCAAAGATTCAGATAGGTGAGAAAAAAAAAGTTTATAATCACATAACTGTCTATTTTGCATTTATTTCAAAATACCAAAAACTTTAAGAAAGGTTTAAACAATACTAATTGATTCTTCCCTGGCCAGGTGTGGCAACTCACACCTGTAATCTTAGCACTCTGGGAGGCCGAGGCAGGAGGATTGCTCAAGGTCAGGAGTTCGAGACCAGCCTGAGCAAGAGCGAGACCCGGTCTCTACTAAAAATAGAAAGAAATTAGCTGGACAACTAAAAATACATAGAAAAAATTAGCCGGGCATGGTGGCGCATGCCTGTAGTCCCAGCTACTACTCGGGAGGCTGAGGCAGGAGGATCGCTTGAGCCAGGAGTTAAAGGTTGCTGTCAGCTAGGCTGATGCCACGGCACTCTAGTCCAGGCAACAGAGCAAGACACTGACTCAAAAAGAAAAGAAAAAAGAATCATTCCTTACTTCTCTTAAATCTAAAATTTTCCCTTAAAAGCTCCTATTTCATGTCTTCTAGTATATTTGTGTCTGTGCATTTACATATTGAATTAGATATTTTATTATAAACTCATTTCCTTTCACTTCTCCTTTATAAATATAATGACATTAAATTAATTTTTTATCTTGTGTGTGTAGCTGGTTATATTATCATACATTAGCAACATGATGAGATTTAAAACATTGAACTGAGTGAAAAAAAGAATCGAATGACATCTATAACAATACCACTTATATATTAAAATATTATCATTATGTAATTAAAAGTTTCACGCACATTAACTATCCACATTTTACAAGAATACATAGGAAAAGATACACATTACACACACTAGAATAGCTGCCTAAGGGAAGGAGGAAACGGGAGCAGGGAATGAGGAGCATGGGGAATAATCCCATCACAGAAGAGGAGCCTTGTTTAGACGCTTAACTCAGTCCCCTGCCCCTGGGGCCCAGTTAAAATATATTTTAAAAATTAAATTTTTATTTGTTAATTTTACCTTAATAAAGCTGTTAAAAAATAAAAACTTGCCAGCGACCCCTGCCTACCCAACGGCTCACTGAAAGTTACGTATCTAGGAAGTTGAAAGAAACAGACAGCTTGGGGAATAAAAAAAAGTAAAAAAAAGAAAACATGTCTCAGCACCGCCTTTGTACAGGGCGTTCCTCTAAATGCCAGGGACACAGCAGTGAACAAGATAAACAAATATCTCTGCCCCCAGGCTGCGTCCATTCTAATCAAGAAAGGCAAAACAATCAAAATACTTACAAGTCAGATGGTGATAAGTGCTCAGAAGGAGAACAACACAAACACTTTAACAAAAGATCTGATAAAGATGTAAAAGCAGGGAGAAAGTATTCCAGGCAAAGGGAACAACAAATAAGTTCTTTGAGGTTAACAAGCCTAGAATGTTCTAGGAACTACCAGGAGGGCAGTACAGCCCAGGCAAAATGAGAAAGAGTCAAGTAACAGAGAGAAGGTCAGAGGGGCAGCACCAGGCCAGTTCCGAGGCTGCTTCCCAGGCCCGATGGTACTTCAGAAGGAACATTCTGGCTGCTATGTTGAGAACAGCAGGTCAGTAGAAGCAGTTAGGAGGTGACAGCAATAAAATCTAGGTAAATAAAATCAAGAGATCATGGTATCTTGGAGCCAGGTGGTAGCAACGGAAGTGGTGAGAAACGAAAGAATTCCAGATCTACCGTGAAGATAGACAGCACTTGCTGATGCGTTGAATGTGAGTGGATTGGAGGAGAGGGGTCAAGGTTGACTCCAAGGTTAGAAGCTTGAATATCTTGTAGAGTAATTCTTATGGCAGAGGAGGAACGAACTTGTTGAGAAGAGAGAGACAAATTCGATTTGGACCTTGTTAACTGTGAGATGCACATGGAGATTCGAGCGGGAATGCTCAGTAGGTAGCTGGATCTACGAGTCTGGCATTTAGGAGAGAAGGTCCAAGCTGCAGACGTGAAACTGGGAGGTGGTATTCAAAGCCGTACGTTGGAGGAGATCACCAAGGGACTGAGGGTAGACAGAAGAGATCCAAGGACAAAACCCCGGGACACTTCAACATGCAAGGCCAAAGGGAGGGAGAGGAAAAAGGAGACTGAGAAGGGGTGGCGAGGGGGTTGGGGGAGCCCGGGGAGGAAACCGTCTCAAAGAGGAAGGAACGATCCATTTCGAGAAGTGCTGCTGACAGGTCAAATAAGACAAGGCGTGAGGAGTGATCACTGCGTTTGGCAGTAAGAGTCTGGAAGGCTGGGCAGCAGCGGGGCTATCCAGGGAGGTGCGAGGCAGAGAAGGCACGCAGGGACCTCCCCCTCCTCCACACCTGCTCTTCCCTCTGCCTAGAGAACCCTTCCCGCCCCCCTTTGCTGAGCCGATGTCTACTCAGCATCTTGACCTCAGCTCCTCAGTCAAGTCTCCCAGTCAGGCCACGCCCCTTCACCGCAGCCGCTCGCATTTCCAGGTCCCGTGGAATTTTCCTTTGGTGTGTGCTGCTGTGAATGGCATCTTAGCCGTCTGCCCACACTCTCCAGGGGCAGGAACCGTGGCCTTCCGGTCGTGGACTTACCCCTGCACCTAGCGCAGCTTCTGGCACAGAGCAGGCACGAGGTCGGGAAGGAGGGAGCAGGCAGTCGTGTGATCACGATAACTGAGCAGATGAGGTGAGAAGCGTGTCCAACCGGGAAGGGAGGATGGGATCTGGGTTCCAAGAGAAGATGGGAGACGGCGCTGTAGGAGGGCAAGGAGTCCTTCCTCCCAGGCACACAGCTAGGACCAGTGAGGCAAAGGAGCTCACTCTGACCGACAGCAAATTACAGGGGTCAGAGGAGGAGGAGAGAAGGCTCTGAAATCGGTGTGCCCCATGCAGACTCCTGTTTTTGGAACAGCCTAGATGGACTTTACGATCAGAGGTTGGGAAACCCATCTGACCACTCTGCAGAAGGGCAAAAGTTGAGCTGCCCCAAACGCGCCAAGGAAAAAGGTGTTTTGTTTTAGGGGTGGGGGACGGATATCCATTACCTACTCTTCCAAAGTAAAAACTGGAGAAAGTTAGTAGAGAAAATGTTCACCCCTTGAAAGAAGAATAATAACCTTATCAGTAATAACCTACATGTGCTGTCCTGAGTTATCTAATCTAATCCTCAACTTCCTGAGTGCCCTACCTAAGATCATTCTCTCTTATCACTCTGTTTATTCCTGTCAAAGCATTGATTGCCATCGGTAGATAGCCTGTTCAGTTGTTTGATTCGTTCCTGCTTAGCATCTGTCTTCCCCGTGGCAATTTAAGCTCCCTGAGGGCAGGACCTTATCTGTCCTTACTACACTCTCTGCCACCAGGGCACCAGCACATGGCATGCATCAACTACTTATCCAGAGGATGTCCTAGGACCTATCTATCTGACGGATGAGGATCCTTGCTCATCTTTACTTTGTTCTACCTCAGTGTTTAAAGGGCTTGCCTGTTTGCACTGAGGTAGTTCCACACAGTCTCATTATTTTGCTGCTGCTATTCCAGTACGGCCCCAAATCTCTCTCCAAACAACAGCATCTGCCCCGAGACCCCTTCGCATGACAGTTTGAAAAGCCCCCACTCTCTCCTGCTCTCTGCCTCTGCACGCGCTTTCTGCGGAGATGCCCCTCCTCTGACGAGTGCCAGGAAACACTCATGCCCTTCCTCGTGAAGTCTTCCATGACTTCTCTGCTGCTTTCTTAGGGCTGCCGTAACAAAGTGTCGCAAACTGGGTGACTCAAAAAACCAGAAATGCATTCGCTCACGGCTCTGGAAGCTGGAAACCCAAGGTGTCAGCAGAGCCACGCTCTCCCTGAAGGATCATGGGAAACACCAGCTCCATGCCTTTTTCTCGGCTTCTGCAATCTGTCGGCAACCCTTGGCATTCCTTGGCTTGTAGCTACGTAACTCCAACCTCTGCCTCCACCTTCACGTGGCACTCTGCCTTCTCTCTCCACTTCCTCTTCTTGTAGGGACACCCGTCATGTGGCATTAGGGGTAAGACCCCATCTCATCTGCAATGATCCTATTTCCAAATCAGGTCACATTCTGAGGCACTGAGAGTTAAGACTTCATACCTTTGGGGGGACACGATGCAACCCGTAACAACTCGCGACCAAAAGAACTGGTCCCTCCTCTAGCTGCCCACAGCCTGCGCCTTATTTAGCTCACGTATCACACTGCACTGTAATTAGTTTTTATTTAATTATTTCCTGCTCCAACAGGGATGACAAAGAGATTTCATTACATGTAGCAACTCAATTATACAGTTACAGAAAAAAATTCTTTCATGACATGAGTGAGTCATGGGGGGAGAACCGAGAGGGGCAGGGCATGGGGCCCAGATCAGTGCTTCCCGAATTCGCATGTGCACGGGAAGCTCGGGGAAAGCACGGCAGTGGGGACCTGGGATTCTGCATTTCTAACCAGCTCCCAGGGGCTGCTGGTGCTGCTGGGCCATGGACCACCCCTGAGGGCAGACACCGAGTCAGTGAGACCTTTGCATGTACCTTTAGTGGCACGAGTTGAAAGAATGAATGACTATTAGAATGCTGGGATCTGCTTCAAAAATGAGGGCAACTGAACTGCTCAGGTTTCCCTCACTGAGCTGCCCTTTGGCAAGACCCTCCCTGGTAGGCACCTGTTGGCCTGGAATGTTCTGTCTCTCGCCCACCCATGTGTTTAGGGAAGGTAGCTGTTCACCTCTGCACACCAGCGATCGCAACTGCAGACTGCGCTTTCAGGAGCTAAGGAAGGAGAGGTCCAAGGGGGAAGCCAGTTAATCCTCTCTCCTTTCCCTCCTCTCAGGCCTGAGGGGCTTCCTGTGAGGAAACACAGCCTCTCTGCAGACGGCAGGGGACAGGAGCCAGCATGTCATCAGGTTAGGGGTGGCGATGCCATTTAGCAACCCCTGCTTAACTCACAGACCAGCTTTCGCAGCTGTTGCAGACGGCACTCCTGCGAATTAATCATCTCCCACCCTGGTCTGTACCAGGTGCAACCCCTGGCCCCGGGCTTGCTTCTCCACCAAAAGCAGCCACACAGCTCAGCAAGCCAGTGCCTGGTGCTGTGTTCGGGAGGCCCGTGCAGGCCACCAGGTGCACACACGCACCCACACATGCTCTCCCCTCCCCCCACGCCTGCCTCCACGCACGCGCACCACTGTCAGGTCAGCCTAGAATGGCAGGCACGTCTGGGATTTCTGCAGTGGGTGGTGGGGGTCTGGACCAACACCGCTCTGTACTCCCACAGCTCTGAACACAAAACCCTGTAAAAGCTTGAACAGAGCTACTTAAATCCCACACACCAGCTCTGCTTGAGCCGACGGGCCATGCCTGTGGCCAGGAAGGTATGGGGAATGGCCTCCGTCTGGTTTGGGGTTACAGAAGTGGACTGGGGGGGCAGCTACAGCTGTGAACAGAAGTGGAGGAAAAGGCGGCAAAAGAGAGGGACAGACTGGGGTGGAGGTAAAAACATCTTTTCTTCTGGAGGGGACTTTAGAGAATTTTTTTGTCCTGCACTCTTGACTTTTTCTCCTTTTCTCTTCATTTTGGCCACTGGCCACGAGGTACCGGGGCTGACAGATGAGAGAAGCGATGCGGGAGGGAAGAGAGCGCGTGGAGAGCCAGGTGGCTGGAAGTAGGCAAAGGGGGAGCCGGCAACGGGAGGAGAGCAGGGAAAAGGCAAGCAAGAAAGTGAGGCGGAGGACTTACGGGGACCATGGCCAGGAGCCCTGGGGGCCGGGCCAACACAGGACGCAGCAGATGGCCCTTGAGCTGGCCTGATCCCCCCCGTTGAATGAGGAGTTGGGCTAACTGCCCAATGCCTGAGGTCCTCTCCAGCTCCGCATTCTCCAGTCTTGGAGAAGGGACTCCGGAAAGTGGGGGAAATGTGTGCACATCTGTACATGCGTGCACAGGCGCATACAAACACACGGATCCAGGGCCTTGGCCAGAACGGCAACAAAGCAGAAGGGATGCTCAGGAGTGTGGAGGTTCAGAGGGGGGATATTAGAATCAGAGGGGCTAAGTCCCAGCCTGGAAGCTTACTATCGCTGTGTGACCTTGTGCAAGTGACTTAACCTCTCTGGACCTGCACTCCTTCACCTGTTGAAGGGAGCTAATGTGGTGTTTCCCTCTCAAAGGCCAGGAGAGAGGCCTGACCCATCCCTACTCAGAGGCTGTTGTATTCTTAACAAGGAAGAACGAAAAGAAAACTCAGATTATCACAGTGTGACATATTTTAAGTGTTTACTTAGAATTTTTTTAAACGTTAATAACATACATATAACCTGAGCTAATAGGAAATACTAAGATCAATTTCCTGGTTTTGACAGTGTGCTATGGTTAGTTAAGATATCACCGGGGGAAGCTGCTGAAGGGAACACAGGAATTCTCTACTATTTTTGCAACTTCCTGTGAGTCAAGCTACTCCAAAATAACGAGTTGTTTAAAAAATTAACAAACACACAAAATATACTGCATGTGTAATTTTATTTGAAGGTAAGGTCAAAAATCTAAATTTGAAGTTTTATGTAAATTAGATATCCTGGTAGATTCCCCCTGCTCCACGCTAACCTGTTCCCCTGGAAGAAGCCAGAGTTATTCTGAGGATTAAATTAGGTAAGTCACACACGGCTCCTAGCTCAGCACCAGGCACAGAGCCTCGATATTTGCTATTTTTAAATTCAATAATGATTATGATTACCCAAAATGGCCACAGAGGGGAACAGCATCGTAGCATTCCATTTTGGGATGTATGCATCACAACAGAGTCATTTTAAATGATGATCTAAATGTTAGGTTATTGAGATGAAAAGAGGCTCTAATATAGTAAGGGGGGGGAAGCAGGTTATGAGTTGGTATGGATAGTTTTATCCTAACTCTTTTGCAAGTCAATATGCTGAGTGCCTAAGAGAATAAGCTCTGGACCCAGATCACCTGGGTTCAAATCCCAACTTGGCCACTTACCTATGTGAGTAATCAAGGTACCTAATCATTCTGGGCCTCAAATTTCTCATCTGTACAATGGGTTTCATAATAAAGCCAATCATTGGATTGCTGAGGATCAAATAAGTCCATACATGTAAAGTGCTAGCAAATAGTAATGCTCAAATGTTAGCTATCAATTATTATATTTTATTTTACATTAATATTAATATATGGTCATTAGGAAAGAGTGTGGAAGGGCACACAACCACCAAAACATCAGCGGCTATTATCCTGGATGACAGGATTGCAGAGGACTTTTATCTTTTTGTTTTTGCTGCTATTTATTTTCTAATTTTTCCACAATAGACATGGGTAAAAAATCTAAAATTTTTAGGATTGAAAATTTTTTTTAATTTTAAAATACATATCGTTTCCATAGAATATCTAGGAGAAAACAGGTAGAAAGAGTCTATAAACAAAAATCTCAAATGGTAGATCACACTCTCACCTAATAAAGTATTCTGAGCTTCCCTAGTGCCTCAAAGTAGCTAGTGGGGTGTTTCCCTCCAGCCATGGCTCTCAAAATACGTTGCTAACGTGCCCAGGCAGGTCACTAACGTAACTGGATGTATATTTTTAACCACACACATAATCCCAGGCCCAAATATACCTCACACGCATATGCACCTATTACCAAAGAGAAGAGAATATAGATGCAGGTTACATCTAGTCATGGAAAGTGCCTTGGCACAGGCGGCCGAGGGCACAAAGACCCTTCTGTGGGTTCCCCACGCTGAGGTTCCGACGCAGTTCACAAGCAGCAACATTCAGACGGCGCGGGCCGGTGGTTCCCAGAGTGGCTGCCTTCCCACGGCCGCCTGCCACCTCTCTCTTTGGCGCTGGCCATAAAGGGGCCTTACGTTTAAGGGCTGTGACAAGCCACGCAAGCATCCAGAGGAGGTCGGGATGCTGCTCCCCGCCTTGCCCGCGGTTTGCCCGGCAGGCAGGGCGGCTGTGTCCCTGCCCCGGGACCCAGGCAACCCTGCCTGTTCCGCGGGCAGAGCCCCAGGCGAGCCGTTGCTGGAGAGGCGCTGCCGGTGCGCTCGGCTCCGTTACGTGGAAATTAAACAGCAGCCCGTTCAGGGGCTGCCCAGCACATTACTGGGAGGAAGCTGTAAAAGCCGCCAACATGGGTTACCTCAAGCATTTTCCTTCTCAAACGCGCCGGGAGTGAGGCCCGGCCTTTCCTCTCTCCCCCGCCCCCTGTCTGGAAAAGGCTTTCTGTATCCTGGCTGTGTTTGTTGACATCCCGGCCTCCTGGCCGCTGCCATTCTCCCTCCCGGCCACTCAAAGTGGCCCCTGTTCCGACCCGCTGCCCGGAACGCGCGCGTCCAGACCGCACGGCCCACTGGCTTCTCAAAGTCTGGCTCGGAAACCAAATAAAAAGCTTTTCATTTACACTCAAGTTTATGTGGAACGGCTCAAAGCCTTATTTTCATGTCTTACACAGCTCCCACCTGAATAAATTCATTTTAAGTGCCACTTTTCCATTTGTGGATCATGCAGCCGAGAGGAGGACTGAGGGACAGCCCCCGCCCCCGGGCTCCGCGGGATGCCACAGGGCAGGCCGGGGTGCAGGGTGACCCCCGAGGGACTAAGGCCGCCAAAAGATGCCAAGACCCTGGGCAGTGAACACCACAGCCCCCGGAAGGGCGGGCCCGGCCGCGTGCCTCCCCTAGACGGCGGGATGCAGCTCTGTCGGAGTTGAAGGCGCGGTCCTCGACTCGAAGTCCTGGTTTCAAATCCCAGCTCAGCAAGCTCCTAGGTGTGTACGTCCGAGGCACAGCACAGCCCCCAGAGCTTACTTCTTCTTCGGTAAAATGGGGACAGTGCTTTGGGGAGGGGGCTATGGTGTTGATTAAAAAGGGTGATGGTCTGGGAGCGGGGGACCACCAGGTTGCCTAAGGAGGGGTGAATCGGCCCAGGTAGGAAATGGAGCAGGTCAAAACTCCCATGCGGGTCAGTAGTGGGATTGCGCCTATGAATAGCCACTGCATTCCAGCCTGGGCAACATAGCGAGACCCCATCTCTTAAAAATAAATAAATATATTTTTAAAAGGTGAAGAAATATAAAATGCTTAGCACGGTGGCTGGCACATAGAAACCCCCAACAGACAGCATCCATCATCACGAAGATTCATTTTTAAACGTGTGAAGCACATACTCCTTGCTAGGTGCTGGGTATAAGCAAGACAGACATGGTCCCTTGGCCGCCAGAGCTCCCAGCGTGGCAGTGAAATAGACAGTCCTAACCCGGTGTGACCATTGCCACGACTGCTAGGCATGCTTGTGATACGAGAGGAGGCGCAGCTAACCTGCCCGGGGAAAGCCGGAAGCAACAGTGGTTTGAAATGATGGAGAGGCCCTGCGGGCTCTGGCAGCCTCCACCCCCGCCTCAGTTCCCGCCCACCCCTCCACCTCGCTCACAGCGTCGTCTCCCTACACCAGACTCAGTCCCACCCGAGGGCCCCCCCAACATTCTCGTGACTGGCACCCTCACATCGCCCGGGTCCCTGCTCACAGGCCACCTCCCAAGAAGAGCCTTCCCGGCCACCCCCAGGGACTTCTCCATCCCCTTCCACTGCTTTATTGCTCTTCACTCTGATATCACGATCAAATCTATTTGCTTGCGTATAGCACGTGCCCTCCATGAGGGTGGGGACTTTGTGTCGTTTACAACTGTGGCCTCTGAACCCCAAACAGTACCGGAATCAACGAATGAATGAGCCAGGTAGAATATGGGCCTCGGCGCCCGTGAAGTATTCGCTAGGAGCTGTAGGTGCCTCACCTCGCCACGTCCTCACCAGGCAGGTGCCGAGGTCACGGCAGCTGCTGGCCCCCAGGGTGGGACACAACGTCTCTGAAGGGCAGGGTCTGAGAGGTCAAGCCCTACTCTTGGGCACCTGATGTGAAAGGTTCAAATGGAGACGGGGAGACACTGACAGCCCCAGGAACCCTGCTGGGTGGGCTCCTGCAGGAGGCCCCGCTAGGCCTGGCTGAGCCCTACTCTGTCCTCTCCCTTCGGACCATCACTAGGAAGAGGGAAGTTGGACCCCTCTAAGGATGCTATGCCCCAGCCTGTCTCCCTCTCGTCCTTCCCACCTTCAGATGCTACAATTTTGACCACCAGCTCCTGCAGGCACATCCCAGGATCAGGAAATAAATACGGGTCTCTCCTCTGTCTGCCAGACCTGTCCTCCAGAGCCTGCCTTCCCTAAGGTCCAAAAAGGAGAGCAAGCAGACGAGAAGGGGCCCCACAGCCCTCAGGTCACGGTAGCAGCCGACATACACCAAATGCCCATCACAGCCCCGGGCCCGTGCCAAGCCTTCTCCTATGTTCTCATGTCATCCGCACACGCCCCTTCTTAGTATGACTCCCTCATTTTAAAGGGGGGGAACCAAGGGTCAGGGAGGTTGAATCAATTCCACACTCAAGGCCGGGCGCGGTGGCTCACGCCTGTAATCCTAGCACTCTGGGAGGCCGAGGTGGGCGGATCGTTCTGAGCTCAGGAGTTCGAGACCAGCCTGAGCAAGAGCGAGACCCCATCTCTACCAAAAATAGAAAGAAAT
>CAUYSK010102002.1:0-20902 GCA_963575035.1 Avahi laniger
CTTCCTCTTTTCCCCTTGTCAGCCTTGAAAACACTTCCTCACCTGCTAAGGTCTTGTCACGGGATTTACAGCAGCTTCCAGGTGCACTCGGGGAGAGTTTATCCCTCCCTGCACCGAACATGCCTCCTAACAGCTGCTTGCCCCACGCTGGACCTGACTTATGCCCATTTCCCGCTTAACATTCCCTTGCTAAACCTCAGACACTTTGCTAGAACATGTTAACCAGGGGACTGTAATCAGTTATTTTAAATCAGAAAAGTCATATGGCATTATCCATCAACCCCCAACCCTTAACAAATTTCTTAAGCCATAACTAAGACAAGGTAAAACACCTATATAGGTGTATATATACACACACATAAAACAAGCTATCCTATTAGAATCTAAAATGTAAAACTGTGCGGAACGTCCATTAATGTGGATGTTATCAATCCGCTGTCTTCTCTGCAGTGATGCTGCAATACGCTGCTTAGCACCGGCCACATCTAAGGCCCAGGTCCTGTTTTTTTGGGTTTTTTTTGACCCTCAGCTTTCAAATATCTATACCTGTCATTCTGACATTCTACTGATTTTATTTAGAAGGTCACTCAAGTCTTTTTTTTTTTTTTTTGCTCAAGTCTTTATTTGCACATTGTCTTAAGAACTATATTGTCCTGAGTATTGGGGATGTAAATATATATTTTCCTTTATAAACATTGGTATGCTAATATTATATTGGGAAATCTCTGTGTCCGATCAAGCTTACATCTTAAACCAAGGGTGTTCAGCTAGAAATGTGTTAAGTGGGCCGACGTTCTCCCATCTTTTCCTAAACAGTCAATGGTAGCGCCCGGAGAACTTTTCTCTTTCAAATGACTCTTAGGCTCCTCGCCCAGAGGTTCAGATTCGACAGGTCTGGGGATCTGGGGGTGGGGCCCTGGGCTTGATTCCTCCACAGCACTGTTTTGCATGAACAACCCGTGTGAGCGTGGCTGGTTCCGGTTACGTACGGCTCCCGCCAACCAGCCGAGGCCGCATGCCTGGGCCAGAGCGGTGGGACGACTGAGCTGAACAGTGCGGGTGCCCTGCCTGCAGCAGGCCTGCCGTGAGCATCATCCAGAAGTCTCTGTGCGGAGCCAGGCTTTTTGAAGACTCTCTTTTCCGAGCCTGCTGCCGGGCCTTGCATGTGAGGAGTCATTCCAGGGTATTTCTTGAGGGATCTGGAATAGCGTTTTGTGCAAAAAATTCTTTGTCTTTCCTAAGTCAGGCAGGCTTGGTGGTTTTGCAAGACTAAGGGTTTCTCGCAGCGTCTGAGAGCGCTGAGTGAAGCCTGATCCTTGTTCTAATCGTTATTGTCACTGGTTCTCACAAGCCTGCTGTCCACCCTGGGGCCAGGTCAAGCAGCTCCTTCCTAAGCCCTCGCCTCCAATAACGCTTCCTGTCCTTGACCCTGGGGTCCTTCAGATGCTCTTCACTTTGCCTCTCCGGCAAATTCAGGGTTTCCCCCGGGGCTCTCACCTTTCGCTTTATTTTCACTAAACTCTTACGGAGCTTCTATTTTTATGCTTGCGTTTGAGGTGTCGAGTCTGTTTAAGAGGAGGCTTTTGCTGTGGCCGTACCTCTCCTTCCAGGGACAGAGACTGCTGTCTCCGTGCGGCCACCTTGTAGCACTTGCCTGGGTCCAGCGGGGTGAATTCTTCCTCCACTCCTCCTCCGGTTCCCGCCACACACACACCAGAGCAGGCACGGCACTGCCAAGCAGATAAGAGGGAAAAAAGTTGATCGTATATTTCTGAAGTCACCTTCTTTTCCCGCATGGGTCACCTTCTCCTTTTAGCCACAGTGGTTTTTTTTTTTAAGCAACCATTATTTTTTAATATCAATCATCCACTTTTTTTCCCTGTAATATTCTGTCCCTGCAGTAAGACTTGTAAACCCTTTGAGATCAGGAGTTTGTCTCTTCTCTGCAACACTCAGGGCATGTGGTACCCAGGAGAGCTCAGTGACAGCTGAATGAGTTGCCATCCCCGGATCTCTAAAGACGTGGCCACTGATGCATAGCAAATTAAAAAAAAAAATCGTAAATAAGATCACAATGGTTTGTTTTTCAAAATGTTTCGATGTTGCCTATTTACAATTAGATCTAAACAGCCTCTCCTCGTGTCCAGGAGGGAGGTGGTTGAATGTGTCATGCATGACCCTGCCATGGCCCGTCTCCATGGTGATGACACCTCACCTTCCTCCTGGGGAACAGGGGCACCCATCTGAATGGGAACCTGATCTCGGAGGAGGAGGGAGCTTCTGGGCAATGGTCCCACGCTCTAGTGCTTGCTGGGCTAAATCCACACTGTATCTGTGTCTACACCCACACTCTCTTCTTTTTCTTAACGCTTTGGACCCCTAAGCTTCAGCATTTCCTTCTGCCTGGGACGTTCTTTCTCTAGCCGCTTAGCCTAATGAAGTTTGCTAATTTTTCAGCTCTCGGCTTCCATGTAACTTCCTCCAAGAAAGGATGGCATCAGGGCCCTCCCCTGTGTGTGTCACAACGGCAGCATCCTTCCCCTTGCTCGGAAGCTCACCATCCTCTGCAGCGGTTTTCCAGTGTGGCGGACGTGGAGATGCCCTGCCCAAGTCCCCTTTTGAGAAGCACGAGATCCCGACCGCAGGCAGTGCAGACAGCACATGGGAGTTCCTCGTGAGTCTCCCTCGGCGGCGGAGAGCCGTCTTGGCTGGGGCAGCCTGCTTCCGGTGACTGAGCAAGGCAGGGTGGGAAAACTGCCATTTCAGCCTAGTCCAGGGTGATTCCGACGGGCGCTGCCTGTCCGAGGGAGCCAGAGCAGGTGCGAGCGGAGCCTGCGTCGCAGCCCAGCTTTCCCCCTGCCCAATCCTTCTCCTTCCCTTCCTTTCAGAGGAGCTGAACACTAAAAACATCCTGCCTAGCAAACCTCTCGGTATCTGTTTCTAGAAAGCCCACTTGATCACACCTAGTTAATGGTCTACCTGACCCGGTGAGGACCTGGAATCCTTCGCTGTTGTATCTCCGGCACCTACCACACACCAGAAAGCGGACATTTCTGGTGGATCCATAGAATGAATGAAGGAATGAATTTGGAGGACTCCAAAGGAGGCTCACACGCTGGTGTTCCCCCGACCTCCAGCCAGAGGCCCCTCTCTGCCGGTCACCCCTGTAACCTGAGCCCTGTCAACCCCCCTCCCGATGGAGAACTGCACGTTAGACCTGTCTCTTCTCCTTTGTTCTACATCCTTGCCTGTCCCTGCGAGGGCTGGGCAGGGGTGCTGGGCAGCCCGCGACAGACAACCCCTTTTATTCCTTTTGACGGCCTCGGGGAAGTTTGATGGGGATATTTCCATAATCGATGAGGGAGCCCTGACACCCCACACATGGAGTCTTTAAAGAGAATAGGTTTATGCAGATTAGATATTGATGGAGTAATGATTAATTGGCCCTGAGCCTTTGTTAATATGCAATTGTAGTAACAGAGATACATTTATAATTATTTTGGTTAATTGTTCAAACAAGCACTCAGGACTTAATTGCATAGAGTAATTGAAGAGCCTTGGTATGAGGATTGTTTCTTTCCAGAGAAAAGTCAGAGTTATTTAACTAGTTGGATCCCTGTGCCGAGAGGCTCAGGTGAAGTCTGGTTCTTTGAGGTCTATTTTAAATTGCCAAATGACAAGGTACAGTCACACGTCCTCAGGTCTTGCATTTTCAAAGGGTTAGGGGTGTGGACTTTGAGTCCTGCCAAGCAAGGATTCCAACTTTGCCACTTCAATTGCTGTGTGGGTTTGGGCAAGTTATTTAGCTTCTCTGAGCTTCAGTTTCCTGATCTATAAAATGAGAGGAATGGCACTTACATAGCAGTGGGGAAAAACGAGGCAGCCGTGTGAAGCCCTTGCCTCTGGGCACGTAGTGCGCGGTCAAACAGCCCTCACAGGGACTGGTACCACGAGAGTAACCGTCCCTGCCTCGCGGAGCCGACACGGGTGAGGAGGAGTCCGCGGTGTCAGACACCTGTGCGGCGTGTGATGGAGAAAGTGCTTGAAATGCCTGCCTTAGAGAGTTTATTTAAGAACACAGAAATTGGAGCAATTGGAGGGATGTGTGCCAGCTCTGTTACCGAGTTGCCAAGGGGATGATGGGGCTTTGCAGAGTCGTGGGTTTGCTTCCCACCTTAAGGTGACCTGATTCTGAAGGGTGTTATTGTCAATCCCAATGTTCTCTTATTTACCTTTGTTGAAATTCTGAAATCTCTCTCTCTCTCTCTCTCTCTCTCTCTCTCTCTCTCTCTCTCTCTCTCTCTCTCTCTCACACACACACACACACACACACACACACACCCACACACCCCCTTACACATATTGTGATGGGGAGAAGGAAATGGTGGTGTCAGGTAAGGGGGCAATTCTTTCCAAGGATCCCTGGGTTTCCCTTTGGCCCTTCCTGAAAGTGGACGCTCCGCCGCCATGTAGGGCAAGAAACGCCAGGATGAGCTGTGGAGGCTGAGAAAGGCCATCACAGCACGTGAAACCCAGATCCAGAGGGAAGATATTGTGGTACTCGGAGCTTGGGCTCTGGGGCCAGACAAATGTGTTGCAGTCCAGGCTCCGTTTTTTCTAAGTCTATGGCCTGGGACAGAACATCTAAGCTGCCACTGACTCAGTTTCCCTACTAGTAGTTTGGGCCTCACCAAGTTGAAGTGAGGCTTAAATGGGGCAGACAAGTACAGCATTCAGCACAGCACCTGAGCGCTGTGAACACGCTACGGTACGTGGTGATGATGATGAGCATCTAGAGCTTCGGGTGCTCTGACAGCCCTTCAGGCAGTGTTAGAAGTGTCTCCAAGGGGATCATCCTTTCCCACCCCATCAACCTCAGCCATCAACAGAGGTACCCGGTGGGGCAAAGGGCTGGCCAAGCTACATGGAGCGCTTGTTTCCTTGATCTCCTTGCTGATTGGCCACTTTTCCTGGGGGATAGCTGGTGTCCCTTTGGCTGGGACCCCCCATTCAACAGGGCTGATCATGCCACCATTTCATCACCTCTAGCTAAAACCTCAGAACAGAAGGAAGCCGGGCACAGGGACATTCTCTCCATGGTAGGTGGGCCATCGGAAACACTAGCTTATTGTTTATGTTACACCAGATGCTATGCAGTGAATAATCCTTATGTGGGGAGCGAGTGCGTCCTCTCAACCCTGTTGGCGTTGAGTCTCAAGGAAGAAAAATGCCGAGGGTGTCCTGTACAAAGTGTAGACCTTCACTGGGTCATCCCTGATTAATCTTGTCAATTTCCTTATCAACCTGGGAGGTGGATATTTTGTTATAACCATTTCACAAATGAACAATGAAGCGCAGAGAACCAAAGTGTAATTTGTATTTATGGAGCAAAATGTTCTATTTCCTGGTACACTGGGGAGTCCCTTTTCTTGAAATATTCTCCAATCTACTCACATAGGCTTAGAATTTTCCCATCAAAGCTCCACTGAAGGTTTTTGTCTCTTTTAAAATGACAATCTGGGTGATAAGGTACGGATGTGTGCAAACCCTTCTAGAATCCACTCCAAGCAATGCGCACTCCCAGCCAATTGGTTTGTTGCTGTAGAGTGGAGAATTAGCACCTGCCTCTGCACTGGGGGCTGGATTCCTGCCCCAGCTCCCCACTTACCCAGCTGTCACTCTCTGTGGGCCTTGGTCACTTCATCTTAAAGGTGGTCACACGGTTCCCATCTCATGAGGATGCAGTGAGAATCGAATTCACAGAGGCACAAACAGGATTCCGCACCTAGGAGGATGCAATGTCATGGCATAATGGAGAATGGTATTATTTTCTGTCATTATTGTTGTTACCTTTTTGGGGGAGCAGAGAGGAAAGGTCCCTGGGGAGGCTGGGTGACTGGGACAGGACAAAAGGCTCAGCACCAAGTGTCTGAAAGGGGACTGAACAGGGTGGCTGGGGAGACCCCACTCTTTCCTTTAGGAACTGCAGGTCTGTTGCTCCATGATGGTGTCTACCCCGGTCTAACGTGGCTGGCGGAGGTGCATCCTGATAACCCAGCACTGTAGTTAGTAGTTGCTTCATATCCCACAAGGCAGTGGTTCAATTTTGAAAGATTGCAAAGAAAACAGTGTGCAGTAGCAATCGTTATGTTTCTCACCCACTGCCTGGTGCAGAGAAATGCTCAATGAGTATGTGTTTATGACATGAATAAATGAGTTAATTCATTCATGCATGGCCCTGCAACTTTATTGCTCCCAAGTATTTCACTGTGTTTCACTCTGCACTCTCCTCCTCTGCCCTCTCCCCTCCTCCCTTCCGTGTACTTCTCCCGCAGGAGTCTGGGAGACCAGGTGTTCATACCTGCGTGGCATTGTCTCCCTGGGAAAGCTCCCCGAGGCGAGCTGAGTGGGATGGTAGCCTCAAAGTTTAGGACATACCCGAGCGCGTGCTCAAGGAAGTTTGCCAACAGTTTCCAACTTCTCTTCTTCCATTTCATCCTCTCCATCAGTGCCGGGTGCTGCTTTGCCGGTACAGACACAGGGAAGATGCGATCACCTGTCCCATGAGTGTGACCCACCTTTCTCTCCTCTGTCCTTAATTATTCCCGTCACCCCCACCAGCCCCAATCCACTCCATCCAGACCAGGAAGTTTTTCTCCTCAACACTGCCTCATTTTAGGAAGCAGACAAATCCCCAAAGAAGTAGCAGCAACTCCTCGAGTTAATTTGCTTCCTTGTTTTTCCCTGGCAACTCTACCATCCTGCGGCATCTTTCAGCTTTGAAGCTGCTAGGCCGTCCTGAGGAGGTGAAATGCATAATTGCATTTCTGAAAATGCTGTCCTGACCACCTTTCTGCCACCTGTAGACTTGGATTCTGCTTGGGGTGTCACCCCCATCTGCCTCAACCCCATCTTATAACACGGGGTTTGGTCCAAACCCATTCACCCTTAGCATCCTTCTCACACACCTCGGGTCCTCCACTTCCTGACTGTTCCTTGGGGTTTCTAGAGCAGGAATTCAGGAGTCTTTATATCCCCACAACTCTCAACGCATCCTTATTTATTTCACTCTTTTCCCACCTGAAGAAGATGAGACTAGGAAGCAAAGGATGGTTTCTTATGACAAGCACAATCCAGACATTTCAGATGTAGCGGAGATTCTGGGTACCATTCCCTGTCCCACCCAGAGGGCTTGGCTGTCTTCTCGTCTGTTAAATAGATTTAGTATAAAAGCAAATTTTTAATTGAGTAACTAATCCTTGGGGAGAAGGTGTGTAGAATATTGGTATCTGTGTGTCTATAGGAGGGTTAGTGTAATGTACAAATCAAGACTATCTGGTTTGAAGAAGACAAATGCTCTCAACTTAAAACGGCTTAAACCAAGAAGTGAGTTTATGAGCTAGAGGGACAGAAAAGTCCAGGGGTTATGACTTCAGACATGGCTGAATCCAGAGACTCAAACAATGGTGTCCAGCCCTTCTCTCTGCTCTGTTTTCCTTTATCTTAGCGCCCTTGCCTTTTCACAAAGGCAAGTGGTGCCATTTCTAGTTCCCAGCTGCCCCAGAAGAACACTATGTTATGTTTCTCTATGGTTCACATAAGTTTTTAAAGCCCCAGATTTAATCTCATTAACTCTGCACGGGACACATGCTGCTTGGCCAGGCCTGGGTCACAGGTCTACCTGGGAGCCACATGTGAACAGCTCTGGACAAAACGACATGGAAGGAGGGTATAGTTAGGGCCACATGAATGTTAGTGACCAATAGACTGATTTTTTTTTCTTTTCTTTTTTTTTTTTAGAAGCAAAGAATTTCTAATAACTTACTGCTCCATGTACTTTGAGGCTCTGTTATTAAGCACATATGTATTTATTATTGATATGTCTCCTTGATAAATTGATCCTTCTATTTTATTTTATTTTATTTTTTTTGAGACAGAGTCTCACTCTGTCGCCCGGGCTAGAGTGCCGTGGCATCAGCCTAGCTCACAGCAAATACACCCCCCTAAAAAATGTTTCAGCTCCTAGAGTTTGGACCCTGAGAGCAGGTGCACAATAAATCTTTGTTGAATTAAATTGAAATGTTTAAGGAGCCATTTCCTTAGCCAGGCCTTTCTTTGCTGTCAAGGAAGAATTTATTTAATAAGATCTAGACTTTGGCAAACATGATTGTACTTCTCTTGGCTGGTCCGTGGCCGTGATTTAAGATGCTGATATCTGCTGCTCGATGTTGGGAAATAGGTTCTTCTCGGTCGGGCGCGGGGTGTGGCTTAAAGGGTTGGAAAGCAGACAATTTAAGGAAGCTCTAAAAATAACGTTTGGTTTACACTCCGGTCTCCCCAAATGCCTCCAGATCTTTGAAGTGCACACTTGTTCCTTCAAAGTCATAAGTCTCTGAGGGAAGTTAGTCATTTTTGTTGTGAATACAATGACTTTTGTATCAGCACAATCAACTCTAGAGCGTCACTCTGTAAGAGACAAGGAATCTTGCTGGGATCGGTGCAAGTTTTCTTTCTTTCCCCCCGTGGATGTTGTCAGCTGCAAGCATCATTTGCAATGTAATATATATTTGCTATGAGATGCTAGGTGCCTGGGACCGACAATTAGCAATTAGAAGAAGCTGGTTTCTGGTCATCACTTCACGGTGTGTCGTTCTCTTTCTTCCTCCTGTTTCACGACCAATGGCAAAACATTTCCTTCCCCGAACAGAAAAGGCGCCTTTCTTTCCCAGACACTCAGAGCTGAGACAGAATGTCCCCGCCAGACATTACTGATCATCTGTTTCTCAAGAAGACAGCTACAGCAGCTAGAAGGAGCCCCATGATTCACTGAGGCAGGAATGAGAGGAGACGTTTTAATTTTAGTGGATGGGTGCCGTGTGGCTGCTGGGAATCCAAGCACTCCATCGCCACTCCAGAAAATGCCAGCTCTTGTCCCCAACTCTACCAGTGTGAGAGCCAGACCACCTGCCAGGGAGACTCCTTCTTCTTAAAGGGGACCAGGGAGTGGGGAGGAGAAAGAAGCCCCCCTTAGGCACTGGTCCGGCCCCATGGATGTCTCAGCCACAGGGTGGTTTGGCAAAGTGCTCAGGGAACTGTTAAATCTTCCAGATCTAGTACTAGGTCTCAGCTGGGGAGAGGGGCCACCAGCCAACACACAGGTGGTAACCTTCTTTATTGGTCTCTTGAGCTGGACTTCCAAATCCCTGCAGGTATAATTACCTGAGAAGTAGGCTCTGTCTGCGTAATTAGGTAGAAGTCTCTGCTAACACAAAATGATTCCTTTTGCAGAGGTGAT
This sequence comes from Avahi laniger, assembly GCA_963575035.1. NCBI lineage: Eukaryota > Metazoa > Chordata > Mammalia > Primates > Indriidae > Avahi > Avahi laniger. The sequence goes on from CAUYSK010102002.1 coordinate 9,296, forward strand.
GGGAATGATGGAACAAAGTTTCAAAGGAGCCAAACACTTAGGCAAATTGGAGACTTCAAGTGAACAGTGGAGTAAAACATTTCCATCTAATTCATCTCGAACACTTCAATGTGGATTCGAGACATAATCTCGTTCTGAGCACTGTCGTATGTTTCTGTTCAGTTTTACGTCAGAGCCTTTTTTAGAAGGCATTTTTCTTTCTGTGGTGCTACTTTCCCAGATATTACTTCTACATATTTCAAATGAATAGGCAAAACAAAAATATTACTGCCTTTAAAAAATTGAAAATCTGGCTGGATGCGATGACTAATGCCTGTAATCCTAGCACTCTGGGAGGCCAAGGTGGACGAATTGTTTGAGCTCAGGAGTTTGAGACCAGCCTGAGCAAGAGTGAGACCCTGTCTCTACCAAAAATAGAAAGAAATTAATTGGACAGCTAAAAATATATAGAAAAAAATTAGCCGGGCATGATGGCACATGCCTGTAGTCCCAGCTAATTGGGAGGCTGAGGCAGGAGGATCACTTGAGCCCAGGAGTTTGAGGTTGCTGTGAGCTAGGCTGACACCACGGCAGTCACTCTAGCCAGGGCAACAAAGTGAGACTCTGTCTCAAAAAAAAAAAAAAATTGAAAATCTATGAATCTACTATGCAACTTAATGATTTCATTCTTATCTCCATATTCATATATAATTTACACAGATAAAACAATACCAAACCCACTCTTTGGTGTTTTATTTGCATTTCAACGTTTTTCCCTGTGGTGCTATAAAGGCATTTTAGTGACTCCTCAGTATTACATCCTGTTGTTTAACAGATATTTATTAAAATTGTTCCCAAATATTGAACATTTACGTTTGTTTCCAAAGATTAGCTTTTATGGAACATCTGCATTGAATAAATGCTTGCATATAATTTTATTTTATTTTGTTTTTGTTGAATTATAACCTCGGATAAAATTCATAGAAGTAGAATCATTACATTAAGGAATGGGACTGTTTCCATGAATCTTGTTATAATGATTTCCAATGTGATTGTGTCAATTTACAAGGAATGAATGAATGAATGAATGAATATAGGGATCACTGAAAACTCACCAGGATTTGGTGTCAAAATTTGTAAAAATTTAGGTTTCAGAGAGTAACTCACTCTTGCTTAATTTCCATGTATTTGGTTCCTCTCCAAGCTTGTGATCTTCTTTCTAGCAAAAGGGACCTGGCTGTTCTCAAACTAATCAAAGGCAGAGTGTTTCCTTGGCTTTAAGGCACACACGGTCATTTCTCTAAGTGCTAAGAGTTCCTGTAGCTTTTCCGACAGGAGCCAAACACAAAGAGAGGGAACGAGCTATCCAGCATATATGTTGTCGTCAGTCTCTACAAAACCCAGAATTATCTTTAATCACATGGAAAAAAAACTGCTTAATTATTTATTTTCTCACATTTGAGAGCCCAGCTCTGTGTCTGTTAATACACGAGTGGATTAATAAAATGTGGCGTATGTATACCGTGGAGTTCTACTCAGCCACAAAAAACAATGGTGATCTAGTACCTCTTGTATTATCCTGGGTAAAGTGGGAGCCCGTTCTACTAAGTGAAGTATCCCAAGAATGGAAAAACAAGCACCGCATATACTCACCATCAAATTGGTATTAACTGATCAACACTTAAGTGCACGCCTAGCAATAACATTCATCAGGTGTCGGGCAGGTGGGGGAGGAGGGGATGGGTATATTCGCACCTAATGGGTGCGGGGTGCACCATCTGGTAGGTGAACATGCTTGAAGCTCTGACTCGGGCAGGACAAAGGCAATATATGTAACCTAAACATTGGTACCCATGTAAGATGATGAAATAAAATAAAGCCTATAAAAAATTGATACAGAAAAAAAATGCAGTGGAAAGTGTTCAGTGCTTATCCTGCAGACCTGCTCAGAGCACCTGGCCCTGGACCGCTCTCTCCTTGAAACCACGTCTTCCTCTGGGGCCTGCGAACTCCTCCCCTCGGTCCCCTCTGATTGTCGAGCTGCTCTCCAGGGTCTTTTGCTGCCTGTGTCTCCTCTCACCTGGCCACAGAATAATCCCAGCTCCCAGTCTTAGGCCCTCTTCGCTTCTCCTGTCTTCCTCAGTCTCATCCCCGCCAGAGATGTCCCTCTGTGCCATGACTCCTAGATGTAGGTCTTCATCCCGAACCTCTGAGTGCCAGACACACAGACCGATCGTAACCTAGCGTCCCCATGTGACTGTTTTGTGCACAGTGTGGCTCATCCTGCCGTCATCATCTTCCTCCTCTCCCATCCTCCCAAACCTGGTTCTCGTTTGGGGATCTCTGTCTCAGCCCAGGACTGAGCTGTGTCTAAGGCGTCTCTTCTCCGGTCTCCCCGCCCGTGAGTCACTCAAGTCCTGTTGACGTCCCTCCAACGCCTCTCAACTCCATCTACTTCTTACCACCTTTTCAGCTGCCGTGTTAGTACACACAAGCTGGTCTGTTGCTCTGTGTCACCTGTCCCCACTCTGCTGACTTCTGTTCTCTTCACCGAAGCAGGTTGCTTCCTTTGCGTAGAAACCTCTGTGGCATCACATTGCTCTTAGGATAAGGACAAGAACTCTTGTCATGGCCCATGATGCCCCACGGTGTCTCACCCTGGCCTGTTGTCCAGCTTTCCAAGTGTACACTTGCTCTCCACGCCCCAGCCCTACACGGGTCTCCTTTACCTTGTTCCACACTCCCTCCAACCACAGGGTCTTTGCACCTGCTGTTGCTGCTGTGTGGGATAGCTCCCCTTGCCCTTTGGCTCTAACTCCTTTTAGGGGTGCCGGAGTGAGAGGAACTTCTCGCTTCCTTCCAACCAAAGCATTCACTCCCTCAAAAGCCATGACTTTTGTCCTTGGTCGACAGCTGAGTCTTTCTGCCTGGATTGTCCTCAGCTGAAGAAAGCTGCCTTGTCTGAGGTTAAGCCTGGTTGGCGTGTGGGTACAGAGTCCCAGGCCTCTTGCCTGGATTGGGGACGTTTCTGATGAGCTTTCTTAGCTTCCGAGCTCCCAGTGGGCTTGGCTAAGCCCTTTGTGGCTAGTTTGTTCTCAACACTCAGGCATCGTTCCTGAGCGTACTCCCCAGTGCACCCCTGAGCTCGGGTCTGCACGTCGGCGTTTCTTCCCTGGGGGTTCAAGCTGCAGTCCCCCTTTCATCCTTCAGGTCTCAGCTCATGCTCCTCATCCTCGGGGCTCCCTCCCTGACCCAACTGCAACTGTACGTTCATCAGCGTCATTAAGTGACGCATTAAGCAATGCATGTCTCCCCCACCAAACTTTGATCTCCCTGGGAACAGGGAGCTCCCCACACGCCCAGCTCTAGGCATAGTGCTTGGTGCAAAGCAGGTGCTCATTAAACACAGCTGATTCCTGTTATCCATGGCGGCTATGTCTATTCTGCCATGTCACCATGAACCCTGCACCGCTGCTCCTGGGGGATGTAGAGGGTTTTGTTCCTGTGAGCCTCTGGTCACAACATTGTCATCAACTTATCCAACATGTAACTGTGTTTTACGTGTGTTTCTGTATAAAGAAAGGCTTTTGAGGGAGTGAAAAGCTTATTTCATCCATATTGTTGATTCACGAACTGGAACTCACGGCGAACTGCGCTATGATTCACATCTGAACAAGACTTAACGCATTTTCTGCGTAAGGCACGTTTCAGCCTTCTCCTAGTCAGTGACACCAGATGGCCCTTCAGCACTCAAGGTGGTTGCCGTTATAAACAGCAAAATCGCCAACCCAAAGCCTGAAACTGTGAACACTGCAGCACTAACGGGCCTACAAGAGAACGCGTGTTTGCAGGATGAGAGCTGAAACACAGATGCGGAGTGTTGCCTCGTCGGGTCGCAGCTGGGACCGTGCTTGGCAGGTGCCTCGGGTTTTTCACTGTCCCGTGCATTCTGCAAATGACCAACAAAGTGCTGAGAGAGTGGATTGGGGGGTTACAAATAAATTCGACAAGTAGGCAAATTTGCAAATATGGAATCTGTGGATAATGAGGGTCGACTGTATTTGTTTAATGAGCAAATGTGATAAATTATTTAAAAAGGCCACAAATTGTTCTCTTCTGTCCAGTGCAGCCTTCGGTGGTGACTTCCGTACTGACTCTGAGCTGGCTGGGCCCGGGGCTCACTTTGGCTGGTGAGACAATTGCAAACGAAAAGCAAGCAGGGGCATGGAACATGCTTGTACGTTGAGGCTTGTTCTTTTGGTATTTTCTGGAACTCTGCAGCCACCACCACGTGAGTGAACCCAGGCTAGTCTGCCAGATGATGACATGTGGCCAATGCATGCCCATCCTTTTGACCTATCGGGCATTGAGTCAACACCACACACGTGAATGAGGCCACCTTAGATATCCATTCCAGAGGAGCTGGCCTAGATCACAAGACCCATCACCAACCCCCAGAAATTAAAAAATGTGTGGAGCACGTCCCTCTAACCTAATACATTTGGGATGATTGTTACCCATCAGTAGGTAACTCGCTTCTTGCCGGTTACTAATGTGCGTACCTGGGCCAACCGGGAAGGGCAAATTATTTATATGGGTGTGTAGGTTAGATTGCGGAAATTAGTTAAAGTGTCCTAAGCTTATTATTCAGCCAAGACCTTTTAAGATAGTAAAGAGAGTCATGACCTTCTCCACTTCTGCATAAAGAGGAAAGAGCAAAGCAAAATGGGGCAAGGAAGAAATTATGCCATTTAGCTTGGGGAGAATATGGACATGCTTGGGAGAAAGAAATCTTTGCAGCAAAAATCAGAGCAGCAATTAAAAGCACAGAGGTCTATGGGGGTAAATGTAAATTGAGTTGGGAATGGGATGCACAACAAACTTTTCAAAAAACCAAGAAACAGTCATTCAGTAAACCAACACAGTTATTTTTTAAAGCAACCCTTTTCAATTGCTTTCATTTTATTTTATTTTTTTAATGCTTCAGTGACTAAAAATGGCAAAAAAACCCGTTTATGTAAAAAATCACTTGTATGCAAAATTGCAGCTGCTGCTTATAGGTATACAAATGAATAGAAGCCCAAGAACATGCTGTTTTCTTCCTTTTTTTTTTTAATGGAAATCTTGATTTGCTCTTCAGTGTTGAGAATCTTTCATTCAGTGGTATCGTGGAGTTTCAACTGGGTCGACGGCAAGAAATGAAATACCAAGACGTCCGTATCCTGGTTGAATCCCCCTAACTGCCTTCGGTTCTTGTGCTTTTGATCTCTTGATTAAGCCAGAAAATAAACATTATGATGATAATGATAATAATTAGCAAAATTTCTAATCATTGCTTTATATTATTTAGGGTACTTTTCCCATCCCCCACACCTTGATTTTTTTAAAGAACCATTTTTCTTAAAGAATGTTTGAAAATAGAAATAATGACTTGAAAATCGTGGAGAGAAGATACCAGAACATATTCTGTACTTCAATTAACTTATTTTCGGTGACTTAGAAGAAAACTAAAAGGGCATCCATTGTGTATACTGCAGACTGGAGGGTGTTTTCATAGAGAAGAGCAAGTAATCACTTATTTTTTTAGAGCACCATCCAAGCTTGTTTATTTTCTTTTTGTTTGAAGCCAGTAAAGTCAGCTCGGAAGGCAACCATGGAGGGGGTTAAGGACCGTAAACTGGCTGGGGACCCAGATGGAGTTGTGGTCAGAACCTCATCTCTGGGCCTGTGCCCCAAGCGGGGTGGTCTGGGCAGAGTGGGCTGAAGAGGAGTTTACCTTGCTGGGAAGAGCTGTTTGTCCTGTGCTCTGATCAGGCGTCTCATGCAGTTCTCAACCAGGAGGGACAGTGCACCCAGGTGACATTTGGCAATGCCTGGGGACATTTTTGATTATCACCATGGAGGGAAGGGGACAGAGGTCAGGGATGCTGCTAAGCATTCTACAATGCACGGGGCAGCCTCCGCAAATTATCACAAATTACTTGGGCTACATGTCAACTGCACTAGTTTGAGAAACTCTAGTTTAGCAAGACCGTGTTTGGAATTGCTACAAAGGCCCTCACTGTTAGAAAACACTTGGACACACCGGGCAAGTTTGTGAAGGGTGGTGTGGGTAACGGGTACACCCCCAGGGCATTTTGTCAATAAGAAACAGAATCACAGAGCCCAGGCTAGAACTGAGGTCCTCAAATAAAAGCAGTGACGTGGGGACCAACTTCTAGTTCTTATGTGTGGCTTCCACTGATGGACCTTGGAGTTTTTGCCACAGATGTGGCTACGACAAGGGCTTCCAAGGAATAAGTGAGGACAAGGTTGTACCCTGTAAGTGGAAAGGACCAGGACTCAGAGACCCAGACCCTGCTTGGAGTGCTCCTGTGGTGTGACCTTCATGCCATCACTAACCTCTCAGAGTCAGTTTCTTGACTGCATTATCTCTAAGGTTCTTTCCATCTGCAAATTCTAAGACTCTTATTAAGTGCATTAATTTTCTGTTTTGTCTGGAAAGCATTTAGGCGGTTCATCCTCTGATTTGCATTTTGTTTTTCCAGCATTGTCTGGCACCTAAGAAGAGTTTCTGAATTGCTTTCAACAGACTCTTCCCAAAGCACTTTCTCATTGTGTCTTCTCAGCCTTGCTGGGAGAGATGGGAGCGTTAGCTCCACCTTACGGTGAGCAAACAGAATCAGAGCCCAAGTTCACAGAGCGTGCCAGGGGCTGAGATGCCTGTCCCCCGATGGGCAGTTCCAAGTCTGATGCATCCAGTGGTCCTTACTGAACTTTCTGGGGAGTAGAAACATTAGATAAACACTCATGGTCCCACATACACCTGTGCTGGGCGATCTCTGCGAAACACAGTCAGTGCTGAACACGTTCATGTCTAGGAAACGGTGGGTCTAGGAGTGAATCCTCCAAAGCTGGAAAGTTAAGAGGACCATGTGGAGTTAGCAATATTGTCACAGTGTCCCTTGCACACCAGTGCTGGCACAAACCAGTGTGCGAGGGAGCTTTGTGTGCAGGCTGTTTGCAGTGGACACTGTCAGAGGGGATCCTTGGGGTGTCCGGCTGGCTTGTTATCCCAGCGTCTGTCAAGGCGAGCACTTGGCTGCCGCCTGCAGCGGATGCCAGGATGGGCAGAGACAGTGACGGAGGCAGCCGTGGTGGGCCCTGACGGCCCCGTAATTCGGCGATGCAGAATTAGACAGCGTGGCGACAAAGAGCTCAGGCTGCTCGGGCTGGGAAACAGGATGTGGCAAGGACAGACGCTGGTCCAGGCACCTCTTGCTTCCTGGAAATGATTTCTCATGCTCCAGCTAATCCAGCTGAAAATGAGGCCTGAGAGCCTTTCCAAAGACAGGGATGAGGCCTTTCTTTCATTCCTGAAGCAAGTCCTTTGTTCCTTTTGCCCTGATTTTCCCAGAAATTCTGCCTCTGCCTCTGTGTAGGGTCTCTGGTGGGCTGTGGCTTCCTCCAGGGCAAGAGCTGTCATATTTACCTCGATTTTATAAACAGCCGTAATGGTGCCTGGTGTGTCCTCAGCACCCTGACCTCGCCGTAGCAGGGACGAGTCCCTTTGTTAGAGTGGACACTTAGTAAGCCTCACCCTGTGCCAGACACAGTTTTGGGCACTTTGCATGAAATCGTTCATTCTATTCTCAGAGCGACCCAGAGAAGTTTGAGAGCTGCTGTCACACACTTCCAGGTGAGACGCTGAGGCCTCGAGAGGTTAAGGGACCTGCCCAGGGTGTTGGAGCCAAGATTTGAAACCCAGCACTCCCGAAAGAAAACCAGGGCATGGCAAAGGAGCTCTGGGTTTCATTAGCTCCTGGGGGGCCAAGGTGTCTAAGAGCCACCTGGCCGGCCCGGTCTGCATCTTCTCCCCCAACCCCAAGTCCCGTTTTCATCTCCGTCTCATGACTGCTGGAGGACTTCCCGGCTCCCCAGATCCTGCCCTGTGCCAGCTGGAGGACCGTGCGCTTGCTCCTGCCACGTAGAGACCAGGGGGAAGGTCAGGGAGGGCTGCGGGCGTGTCCTCCTCCCCGGGGACACACCTCCGTCCACACCTGTCCTGGAATTCTCTCCTCCACCTCCTGTCTTCCTCAGCACTAGATGTCCCCCTGCCCTGGGGCCTTCAGCCATCTGTAACACCCTCTTTTGTCATTTTAGCTTCTCTCACCAATCATTTCTCTCTGCAGCTGGCTGCGCACAAGTCATTTGCCCTCCTCCGTCCCCAACAAACACACAACCGACAAGCTGGGGGAAGCTCCCTCGCTTTGCTTGCTCCTACGTTCGCTCTCAGCCACGCCATGCGGGGTGAGACACCTTTCCAAGAGAAGCCCTCTGTCGCTACTGACTCCCTCCTGCTCGCTGCACTACCCTCCTCTCGTTGCCGGTTGATTTCTGGCCTCCTGTTACTAGAACACGGGCGCTGTGGGGAGGCATTTGTCTTTCTCCCCCACCGCTGTATCTCCAGCGCCTAGAACAGTGCAGGTACCGCAGGCACTTAGCAAACACATTTTGCAATTGTGTTTAACAGACAATGGGTCATATTTAATTCAATTGCTGAGGACAGGAGCCCCCTCTGACATCTGGGTCTCACTTGGGATTAAAATGTGCTCTTCTCCAGGACTGTGGGAAATTGTAGTGCTTGGACTTTTCAGTTCCCCGAATAGCCACACTTTCTGCTTTTTCCTTCTTCATATCATTTACACAGATGATCTTTGGCATTGCCTGAGCTCTTAGTCCTCGTCATTGATCGGTGACACACGAAGGCAGCTAAAGGGTGAGGAGATTGAGGTCTGTTTCTTCTCCTGACTTCAGTTTTGCTTCCACTTAATTTCAGGCTGGAGGAAACCAGTTGGGAACCAACCTTGGGAATTCATGGCGCTGTGGGTGAATTGTGTCCACCTCCAAAAGATGTGTTCAAGTCCTCACCCCTAGTACCTGTGAGTGTGACCTTATTTGGACACAGGGTCATTGCAGGTGTATTGAAGTTAAGATGGGGACATGCGGAGTAGGGTGGGCCCTCATCCAGTGACTGGTGTCCTTAGAAGAAGAGGAACATCTGGACACAGACTGGGAGTTGCACAGGCAGAGATTGGCGGGATTGCCAGCAACTTCCAGGAGCTGGGAGAGACACCTGGAGCGGATTCTTTCTCTAATGCTCTCAGAGGAAGCACGGCCTTCCCGGTACCTTGATTTTGGACTTCTGGCCTCCAGACTGTGAGAGAAGAGGTTTCAGTTGTTCTAAGCCACCCGGTTTGTGGTGCTTTGTTATAGCAGCCCTAGGAAACCAGCGCACAAGGCAAACAGGCTCAGGGTGTCCCCGTCCTTTCAGCCAGTCCTCGCAGCTCAGGAAATTCATGATTGAAATAAGTCCAGGCACGAACTGGCCAGCTCAGCATTGCCAGACAAAGGGTGTCAGTGCAGTGAGCCAGCTAATTCTCCCCTCCCGCAGAGAGAGGGAGGTGCCAGGGTCGCGCTCTGGGAGCCACAGGGCAGACGTGGGGCCCCCTGGTCTGGGGACTCTGGGATGCCTGACCCTGGAAACCAGAAGCAGGGACCTAAGCCAGCTTCCAGGTTAGACAAAGCCCTGTGGCGATCATGAGCTGACTCCAGAGATGGCCCCAAAGTGAGCCAGAATACGGGGTACTCTGCCGCGGCGAAGGCGAGGACGCCAGTGGTTTTGCGTGCCCTGTCGGAGGCATGACTTACTGAATATTCATCTTTTCTGTTAAAGTTTAAGTTTTAGGAGGAAAAGGACTGTTTCTTTTTCACTATTATAAACTCAGCACCCTATATAGAGTAAATGCTCTGGAATGTGTGTATAAGCAGATTGATCAGAAGTGTTCATTTACAATTATACATCCTTAGGTAATTAGAACAGGAGTCTGGTGTTTATAAATGTGGTGGCTTTAGTACACTAAAGAAAATTTTAAAGAGTCCTTAGGTGCTGAATGGTATAGGGAAAAAAAGTAACCTAAGAACAAAACAACTCAAAACCCACAGAACTATATAATACAAAGAGTGAGCCCTAATGTAAACTGGGGATTTGAGTGAGTAATGTGTCAATATTGATTCATCAGTTATAACAAATGTGCCACATTGTTGCAAGGTGTTAATAACGGGGGACTGAGGGGTAGGGGAGAAGAGGAAATACATGGGAGGTCACTGCACTTTCTGCTCAATTCTTCTATAAACACAAAACTGCTCTAAAAAATAAAGTCGATTATGTTATAAAAAGCATCTAAACACAAAAGATATCTCATGTCCTTATTTTCTGAATACTTGCACCTACTTTCCAGGATTAACATAAACACATTCCTCATTATCTCATTACATTTCCATCTCCACTGTTGAAGAGTTTAGGTGGCATTGACTTTAGCGGGTGGGTATTTGGAATGATTTTGTTTGCCTTACTCCATATACCATTTGACAACTTCTGTGACATGAGTTTTTACCCATATTAATTCTATATATTAATTTTTATATGCAGAAACACGAGTACTGAAGGATCAAGATGAATTTGACAACAAATTTTATAATTAACGTCCCCTGAGTCTTGTGTTGCCATTTCTGATGGATGCTCCTTCTGCTTTGATAGTGGAGACAAAACCTATTATATAATTTCAAGATTTTATTGACACAACTTTTTGTATCATTTACATCCAGCTACTTAAATCTTTATTTCAATGGGAAAGCAGTGTTCTGGCCAGCACCATGGTCTATGTTTTGATTGCCATTTCACCTCTCTGCCTTTTGGGAGAAATCTGTTAGATCATTAAATATGAAATGTCTGATTTCCGATCAAAATGGTAGTTTATTATCTCTCAAACAAGAAGCAGTATAATTAATCAAAGTACGCGCCTAAACTATCAATACGGTTTTGCCATCTTAATGGTAGCTTGTTTATGCCAGCAGTGAAGAAGCCCGGAGAGTGAGTGGTGATGAAATTGTGAAAGGTGTTTTCCACAGCTTGTTGAGAATTAAATATTTTTCCTTGCCAGAAGTGGTCCAAAACTTGGAAGAAGTGTAATAGTCAGTTGGCGCAAGGTCTAGTGAATATGGTGGATGACAGAGAGTTTCCAAGTCCAGCTTCCGTAGTTTGAGCAGCATTGTTTGTGTAACGTGTGGTCAAGTGTTGTCTTGCAAGAGAATTGGCCTGTCTCTGTTGACCAATCTCAGCTGCTTAATCGCAGGAATCCTCATCATTTCGTCCAGTTGGTTGCAGTAGACATCCGCTGTAACTGACTGACCAGGATTCATGAAGCTGTAGTGGATAATGCCAGCACTGGACCACCAGACACCATTAGCTTTCTTTGATGAATATTTGGTTTTGGACTGCGTTCCGGCACTTCGTCTTTATCCAACTATTGTGCCGAACACCTGCGATTGTCAAAAACCATCCATTTTTCATCACACGTAACAATACGGTGTAGAAACGGTTCAACCTTTATGTCATGACAGCAAAGAAAGGCAAGCTTTTGGACGATTTCTCTTCTGACACTGGTTTGATTCATGCAGAACCCATCTATCCAGCTTCTTTACCTTGCCCATTTGTTTCGAATGGTCCAATACTGTTGGAATAGTAATGTCAAGTCTTGCTGCTAATTCATGCGTAGGTTGAGATAG